>JAGFPH010013848.1:0-25310 GCA_018207615.1 Philaenus spumarius | reverse complement strand
CACACACACACACACACACACACACACACACACACACACACACACACTAAAAAGGGTTAAGATAACTTAGATTGCCTATACCTTCTAATATTACCACTATTAAGTATTTTGGGGCACCCTGTATATAGCAGTAAAAGTGTTACACACACTCAACGCTAACAGGATAAATATAACTTAAATTGACGATACTTTTTAATAATGCATTCTATTGTTCGTATAAAAATAATATCGCTTTTAAGAATTTTGGGACACCCTGTATATATAGGAGTAAAGTGTTCCACACACATATTAACTGCGCTGAGATAAATTGTCGATACCTTTTAATAATGCATTATATTGTTTGTATAAATTATATAGTACCGCTTTTAAGAATTTTGGGGGACCCTGTATATAGGAGAAAAGTGTTACACACATATTAACTGGGGTGAGATAACTTGTCGATACCTTTTAATATTACGTTATATTGTTTCTATAAATTTGCTTTTAAGAATTTGGAACACCCTGTATATAGAAGTTAAGTGTTACTCACACACGCAATAACTAAGTTAAGATAACTCCGTTTTATCTTTTAATATTGCATTATATTGTTCGTATACATTAAATATTACCGCTTTTACGAATTTTGGAGCACCCTGTATATATAGGAGGCTGCGAAAATGGCAAAGTACAATTTTCTGTCTGAATTGTAACAAATAAAAACAAATACTACTCAGTTAATTAATGTTACAACACAACCTTCCTCTTCCTAAGTAAGTCAATGAATGGTGTCCTTTTTAATTTTGGGGCCGACAGTAATAATGTGCTAATTATTAATAAAATATAGCTTTGAAGTAACCTAACCGACTGTTAAAACTACATATAAATATTGCATCAGCTACAGTGATATCAAGCGTAAACAACATACAAGGAACCGACTAGCAATTACATTTCTGATAAACTAATATACAATAATCATTTAGCTTAGATATCAAATGTAAACATGTTTGTACGATCCTATATGACGGACGTTATAGTCTTGGACGAGGCTTATGCAAATCTGAAACAGTTAATGTGTTTTTTATCACATTAAGCGGCGATAACGTGTCGCTAACACATTAAAACAGTATGTATTAAAACAGAGTATCTATCTAACTACCGAACGTGCACGTTGTCGGAATAGTGCGTGGACTTTCCGCATGTTTTTACTTTATAACTTTTTACGACCTCCGCTTGGAGTGAAATGTGTTTTGTGTGTTTTTTGTGTACAATATATATTTATGTGTTTTTTGTGAATTGTTCCTGAGGATGGGTGAATACCCGAAACTGCGGTAGAACAAGGTAAGATAATACCATAAAAACAGGATTAGTAGACGTATTATAATATACCGAAACATTAAAACATGTTAATGGGTTTTTTTAACACATTAAGATACGTTAATGTGTTTCTCTACACATTAAGAAGAACACATTAACAAAATTTAAGGCATTTTTACACATTAAGTAATAGTAATGTGCATTTTTAACACATTAAAATGTGTTAATGGGGTTTTTAACAGATTAAAAAGTGATAATGTGTTTTTTATCACATTAAAAGGTGTTAGAAAACACATTAAAATGTGTTAGAAAACACATTAAAATGTGTTAGAAAACACATTAAGAGGTGTTAATGGGGTGATTAGGGGTCACAAAGGTTAAGGTCAACCGACAATTTTACACTACTCTAACCCACATTATACTAATCGAATATTAAGTGTATACCACGTAATAATAATGGTAATATAGACCTAATTGGATCATTTGTTTAGCGCAAGTATTAACTGCAATTTATAAACTTTAAGTTTACATTTGATGAAATTTTTTTTTTTGCAGTATCTATTATAAATGGGATGTATGTGTATATAACATTAAAAACAAGCTATGACCCCATACATATGGTAATACAATTGCAATATTTCTTAAAGCGTAGGTTGTAATCTAGTGTTATAATGTTGTAAAATTATATTGATAAAGTTATTTATAAGTAGGGCCTACGGTACCATGTTGGGGAAGTGCGCCTAAATTGTACCGGCGCCAAAAATGTACCACCAGCGCTTGTGAAAAACTAAGCTACTAGTGGCGCTTTGAGTGGTCATTTCTTGCCCTACGGCATCCTAGTTAGTAGAGGAGGTAACGTGTGCTCAGATCCTAAGTGTTGTTTTTCAGTGAAAAATAAAAGTGTAAAATTTGTGCATTTATTGTAAGAAAATCTGATTTTTTAGAGACCAAAATAGGGATTCCATCAAACGTAAGTAATTCTTTCTTTCTACACTGTTTTAGCGTGTACTATTAGCTGTAAAATCATGCTGGAACCGAGTGAATAACGAACAATCTAACCTAGGTATGTCCTTATTTGTATAAGATGGCGGTTTCCCCTAAATTGTACCACTTCGTGTTTCCATAATTGTACCACTTTTTTTGTGGTACAATTTTGGGTAATAATTTTTTTTTTCAGATGGCACAAAATGAGAAAAAATATGTGAAATGGAGCGCGGATGATATATCAAGAGCCATTTCTGCTCTGCAAAATGGTGACATGGGCATAAATGCTGTTTGCCGGACCTACGGTGTTCCAAAACCAACTTTAAAAAGACACTTTCAAGGGACAAATATTTACGCTAATGATGACACAAAAAAACTTGGACGCTATCAAGAGTTACCTTTAGAAATAGAAAAGGAATTAGTACAGCATGTTTTGAAGTTAGAAAGCGTGTTTTTCGGTATGGGAAGAGATGATTTGAAGAGACTGGCTTTTCAAGTTGCTGAAGAAAATAATATTCCACACCGATTTAACAGAACTAAAAAAAATGGCAGGAAACAAGCGGTATTAAGCGTTTTTAAAGCGACACCCTGAACTGAGCTTAAGGAGGACTGAACCAACGTCATTCGCCCGCGCAACGGGATTTACTAAGGAACGTGTTAATGTATTTTTTGAACAGCTTGTAAAAATAGTTGACAATCATAAGTTCCAAGCAGCAGATATTTATAACGTTGATGAAACCTCTTTGTCGACTGTGCAAAAGCCCAGTAAAGTTTTGGGGTTAAAAGGAAAACACCAGGTTGGAGCAATAGCCAGTGGAGAAAGGGGAGTTTTGACAACAGGCATATTTACTATAATGAGTGCCTCTGGATTTTTCGTAATCCCATTTTTGCCACTCTGAAAACTAACTTCCACAAAGCAGCCGATCGCTACATACGCACAAACCACAGTAAAATCACAATGTCCCAAATAAGCCTACTTTTAGGAGAAGCGTTTCCAATTACTGCCATTGTTGCCACAGCAATTAATGGATTTAAGGGATGTGGTATTTGGCCTATTAACAAAGACAAATTTTCTGATTTAGATTTTGATGTAGATCCATTGTCAGTAGCAGCTCATTTATCAGTTAACGACACATCAAACCCATTTATTTCTGGTATTACAGGAAATTCAGAAGTTCCTTCACCTATTGACTCTCCTCAACCATCTACATCAGGCCTAGGTGGTAAAACGCTTTTAAAATCCTACAAATCTGTGACTCAAATTTCCCCCCTACCAGACATCACAAAGTCGTTGAAAAAAAGCAGAAAACACGTCCAGCTGTGGAAATTCTAACAAGCACACCTTACAAAGAAGAATTGGAAAGACAGAAAAATAAAAAAGAAGAAATTGAAAAGAAACGGAAAATGAAAGAGGAAGATAAAGCTCGCAAAAGAATCAACTTCGAAAAAGACATTAATTCCAAGAAATCAACAAATGAAAAAATTATGAAAAAAAAAATAAAGTTGAGGAATGGTTTTGCAAAATTTGTGACGAATCTAAGCAAGAGGAGTATGATACAATGTATAACGCGTAAGGATTGGTGTCACCAACTTTGTGCCGGGGTAAAGCCCAAACAAAAGCAGTATCATTGTACCTCATGCACTTCCTAACTTTTAGCGATAAGTTTTGCTTTGTAACATTTACACGTGAAGTTATAAAATTTAAAAATTCAAGCTGATTTATTTCAAAATACTATAACAGGTTTTTTGTTTGTAATGTTGTTAAAAGACAATTTACTAGAGTTTCTTAATAATAATTCCTTTTTTATTTTCCCGCAAATTTCTTTATTATTAAAATCAATTTACATATTATGGACTTTCTTACGTTATCACGATTGGCTGTATTTCTTATGATTTTAACCATTATTGATTATGTAAACTAAAATAAAATAGTTTTTTCTTTAGATATTTCATGTTTATTTTAACCTAACAATTACTTTACTAAATGTGGTACAATTTTGGGGTACCAGGTACATTTAAGGCAAATAAAAAAATAATTGAAACAATTATTTTCTAATTTAATTAAAGAGATCTAGGCTTAATTCTTGTCGGACTTATAAGTAACATTATGGGCTGTTATAATACACTTCAAACTTAATTTTATCACATACTGATTTTCAGAAAATAGAGCATTTTCTTAGGTGGTACAATATTGGCGCACTTCCCCTACATTTTTTGCTAACGAGATTTTCCAGGTTTATGCATAAGTATTGTTTTAGAGAAATAAATAAAAATATTATAGATCTACTGATTCAACTGATTTTAAATGTAAAAGTAACTCAAACCAAGAAGGGAATATCAATGGCCTAGACTTAGCCTAGCCTATGTAGGCTTAGTTATAATAGTTAAATTGTTCTTTTATTTCAATAAAACTTAGTTATTTATTTATTACAGGCATTACAATGAATAGAATAATTATTAAAACAGTATTATAATAACTAAATGCAACAAAATGTTAGAGCCTATTAGGATCAGTGGCAATGGGGTGAGGTAGGGGAGGGGTAATTCATTTGCTCTTTGATTAGCCAATTTGTTCTTAAAATAGGCTGTTTTGGCAGAATTTGACATTTTTTGTGGCATGAATTTTATTTTAGGCCTATTGGTGCTTACAATTATTGAATACATATTTTGGTTTTGTTTGTGAATATATAAATAGTGTTATATATTATATTATATATAAATATATATAATAGTGTTTCTATTAACCAAATCTCTAGCCAATTTCCTCACCAGTAAAAGATAGGCACTGTGACAGGTCTCACCATTTGCAAAGGTCAGCTTCTTATATTCCTTCTTTGGCCATCATTTAGAGCTATAAAGCTCAAGTTAATAATTATGATTCATTGTATTTGGTATTTATGAATGCATCATTACGGCCAAATAGGCCTATAGCCTATGTAGGATAGCCCATGAACTAACTATTGTAGACAGGTCAGGCATAAATATTGTTTAGTAATACTAGCATATGCTAGAAGAATATTAGTATACAAGACTAGTAGAGCCCCCATCAAATAGTCTTATGGTTAGTAACCACCCATAGTATTTAAATTGGAAATCGGCTACAGTGTGTTATTTGCAGCGAGTTGTTATCGGCCGAGAGTATGAAACCATCCAAGATGATTCGCCATTTAAAAAGTAAACATCCCAGTTTTAAAGATAAGCCAGCAGATTTTTTTGAACGTAAGTTAGTTGCTTTTAGATAACCAGATAAATTCAGTAGTTCAGTTAAGTGGAAATAATATGAGCAAAAGTGCTTTGCTATGATCGTATCAAGTGGCTTTACGAATAGCAAAGAAAGGTAAACCACACACGATTGCTGAAGAGCTCATTCTACCTGCTGCTCAGGATATGGTTTCAACTATGATCAGCCGAGATGCAGCTAAGAAGCTTTCCACCATCCCTCTGTCGAACAACTCGGTGGGGAGGCGCAATACCGAGATGGCTCAAGACAAAGGATCAGTTGAAAACAAAGTTGCAGAAAAGTGAGTACTTTTAAATTCAAGTTGTCGAGTTTGGCGCAGTTTATGTGCATTGTTCGCTTTGAGGGTGTCGGTAGTGTGGAAGAAGACATTTTAGTTTGCAAACCTTTGCCTGACACGCCTGAGGAAATGTTTAAAATGTTCATGTCTGCAACCGATTTGCTTCAAATTGACTTTCAAAAGTGTATTTCAATCTGCAGTGATGGAAATACATTGTGCCAAAGCAATGACTGGGAAAGACAGCGGTTTCGCGAGACGGATGAAAAATGTCATGCCTAATGCCACTTGGGTTCATTGTTTTCTGCATCGCCAGGCATTAGCTACCAAGATCGTGCCCTCTGAGCTAAAAACAGTGTTGAACGAAACTGTTAAGTTGGTTAATTTTGTAAAAAGCCGGTCATTACAGTGTCGACTGTTATCACAGTTATGCGAAGAAAAGGAGGCACAGTACAAATGCTTGCTTCACACAGAGGCAAGGTGGCTGTTACAAGGGAAGGTGCTTTTTCGAATGTTCGCTTTGCGTTCTGAGCTTAAGATATTTTTTCAAGTTGCAAACAAAGACCTTGCCGGTTTTTGAGTGACAATGAATGACTGTTAAAACTTGCTTATCATCTGAACGATCTCAACGTTTCCTTGCAGGAAAGAGACAAAACCATACTTTTTGCACAAGACAAAGTCAATTCGTTTTTAAGGAAATTAGCCACTTGGTCAACCAGGGTTGAGCAGAATATATTTGAAAACTTTGAACTGACAAATGACCTTATCACATCCCTTGATCGAAGCGATGAATACTATCCAGACATTGACAACCTGTCCAAACTGGTTACTACTCACTTGCAAGGTCTACAAGAACAGATCCTTAGCTATATTAAAGAGGATCAACACACCGGTTGGAACTGGGTGCTTAACCCCTTCAACGAGAAGGCTGTGAACGAGGCAGACTTAAACCCACTGATTCATGACAAACTCATCGAGCTATCCTGTGTCAAGACTTTGCAACTATCCTTCAGCACCCAAGATGTTGACAAGTGCTGGCTACAAAGAAGAGCTGAGTATCCAAGCTTAACATCAGTGGCTCTGAGAATCATCATGCTCTTTGCAACATCCTACCTCTGCGAACTCGGATTTTCTACATTGGTCAACATTAAAACCAAGGCAATAAATCGACTGGACGAAGAAGACGACCTTATTGTATGTGTATCTAAAACTAAGCCAAATTTTAAGAAACTTATTGACAGAAAATGTTTCTCACTAAAGAAGTCTTTTTTACTTAGAAATGACATATAAAAATTGTTAAATGATTCTGTTTTGTTTTAACAAAATCTGTAAAATATATTGATATTTTGTAAATTTACAAAGTTATTTAATTTAAAATTCCCAATGGCCGTCTAAGTTTAAGTACATATTTCAACATTATTTGAATACATCTCGCGACCCCTTTCCGAACGGCACGCGACCTCCAGTTTGGAAACCGCTGTATTAAATTTTAAAATAGAAAAATACACTAAAAATGAAGGAAAGACTGAGCTGTGGCAAATACGTTTTGAGTGGTTTACGATACGTATTTGAGAGTTGTTGATACTTAGATCCCAAAATGCTCTGGTACACCTAGAGGCAGACTTACGCTGTAACCGACTCGCTACTGTTTTCAATCTTTATTTGCTAAGCCAAAATCCGGTCACTAAATGGTACGCCCGGCATTGATTTCTCGTCTAAAGCGGCCTACACACATGGGAACCTGGTTCGCCGAACTTTGTTTACACGAACCATGTTCGTCATTTGTTCCAGTGTGTGTGGTGTTTAACGAACCAAGATCGCCCCAATTTCTCATGAACTTGGTCTTCCATCGGGTTGGAAAACATTTGTTCGGTTCGCCGGCAGGGCGCACCAAGTTCGTCTGGAGGAGTGGAACCGTTGTTCGCCATTTTGATTTTTTGTCAGTACTCAATGCAGACGCTTGGGCGCATGTAGTAGGAGAGCCTCATTGTTGTTTCCGTTGCTACACAATGGCAAATTGTGGTAATAGTGCATAATTATGAATCCTTCGTTTTTGACAGACTTCATAGAAGCATATAGAGTTTCCATGTTTAAGGAAAGTGAAAAGCGACGAGTACAGGGACAGGAATAAGCGAGACGAACCGTTGAACAATCTCTTACTGTTGACTCGCGAAACGATTCCCACTGCAGACCTAAGTTTCGTCAAAAGTAGAATCGAGTCAGTAAAGCAGAATTTCCGTAGGGAATTTAGAAAAGTGATGTTGTCAAAGAAATCCGGCGCGGCGGAAGAAAATGTTTACAAACCACGATTATGGTACTATGACCTCATTTCTTTACGGCGCACTAAAAACACTTGTGTGTGTGTGTGTGTGTGTGTGTGATTTGTATTGATTTTTTCCAATAAATATATTTGAAAATATGTTTCATGTAATTTATCAACCAATTAATTTATATCCAATAAGAAGGTTATGCTAGGAATCATGCTTAGTTTAAACAAAAGTGTGCCCTGGCAGGCCAAAAACAATTTCCTTCGAGTTATAAAGATTATGAATTATGAAAAGAACTTTGTTAATAAAATATAGAAATGAAGTACCTAGCGTAATAAACTTACTTTTATGAAGTCTTTATGCAGGGTCTTATAAATTGCTATGCATGTTTTGGGAATTATTTTCCCCGGTGCTTTTGGTGATATGTCGCACGAAAACTTTAAGTCCTCTAAGTTTCTTCCAGTAGCTAGGTAGCGAAGTGTAGCAACGGGGCGATGTTCTGCCGATATCGACTTTCTCATGTGAGTACACTGCTTTGATATGTAGGGTGTCACAAGTTCCAATAAATAATTGAATTCTGTTTCAGTCATTCTTACACAATTAGTGTAATCTTTCGCACTGTTCTCCCTAAGGTGATATAAGAGACTGACGTGAGACCACTTCTCTCTCTCAAGAAGCCACTGCTTGGTCCATTGCGATCATTTCTTCTTCTTTCTTGTAAAACCACCAAACTCATATAATACAACAATAGCAGCTGCAATCTTCGAAGAACTCATCCCAACTGCTGAAATGCAACTGGTGAAATGAAACTGGTGAAATGGCGAACCGTTGGCGTTGTTCACATTCCCCTCCACTGTGTGTAGGGAGTGACGAACCAAGGTTCGCATGTGTGTAGGCCGCTTTAGGAGCATGTTTGCATTGGTTTCTATTATATTATACAACCCGACCTTCTGAGGACTTTATTTGTACTAAATATAATTACTTTGCTCTTTCACTTTTGCTACTTGTTTTAGATTTTCGTATTATCAGTTAAAATCTAACAAGGTTGAACACATCTGTGTCATCATTAAGTTCATCTTAGATGTTTTTTTCTCAGTGTATTTTTAGTTTTTTACTGTAAATTAGCAAAAACTGTAAATTATTTTCTGAATTTAGCATTAATACAGTGTTTTGATAGGTCAGTTTGTGCCTGAAAGTGTGTGTGAGGTTAGATATAAGGTTATGCTTCCCCCGAGTCCCAGTTGCCTAAATCTTACCTCTGATGGTTTCTCAAATTGTACCGGTACGATTTGGGAGCCCATTATTTTCAATGTTCCATACTTTCATTTGCTGTATATAATTAATATTATATTGCTGACATTATTTAGTTTTTCTAACAAACAAAGTAGCTACCTGTTTGTAACACAATTCATTATTGTGTTTCAGAATGGCAAAAAGAAAGTATGGAGCGTGGGAAGAAGAGGGTATGGAAAGAGCCATAGGTGCTTTCAGAAACGGAGATGTGGGATTAAATTAATGTTGCAGACAGTACGGGATACCAAAACCTACCCTTAAGCGTCATTTAGATAGCAAAAAATGTTAAGGCCAATGAAGGTGTAAAAACAATGGGACGTCACACTACATTGCCGCCCAACGTAGAGCAACAGCTTGTAGACCATCTAAAAAAAATGGAAGCGTGTCTTTTTGGGCTTACGTACGTAGACTCGCCCATACAAATCGCACAAAGAAATAGTATCCCTCATGTATTTAATGAGGAGAAACAAATTGCAGGTTACTACAACTTCATGAAACGTCATAAAGATATCTCTCTTCGTGAGCCTCAGGCAACATCCTTAGCGAGAGCACAAGGGTTTTCTAAAGACAATGTCAATGCATTTTTTGAAATTTTAAAAAATACTGTTGATGAAAATCAAATTGATGCAACTAGGATTTTCAACATTGATGAGACAGGCGTAAGTACCGTGCAGAACAAATGTCAAAAGGTCAAAGCTGAGAAGGGAAAGCGTGCTGTGCGGTCGATATCGAGTGGTGAGCGAGTGCAGCGGGCATGTATGTTCCACCCCTAATCATTTTTAAAAGAATGAGGACGGCGAATGAATTAAAGGTTGGCGCTCCGCCTGGAAGCTTAGTTGATGTGTCGGAGAGCGGATGGATAACCTCAGAGCTGTTTGTAAAGTGGCTACGTCATTTCGTTGATACTGTAAAGCCAACCAAAGAGAAAAAGGTTCTTCTCGTCCTTGATGGTCATTCGACTCACTCGAAGAACTTGGAAGCATTGGAAATTGCTCGAGATGCTGGGGTAATTATGCTGAAATTACCAGCACACTGAACACATCGACTGCAGCTATTAGACAAGTCATTTTTTAAGCCTTTCAAAGGTTACTTCACTCAAGCTGTAGAAAAATGGCTGCGTACTAATCCTGGTTTAAGAGTTACTCAATTCAAGATTTCACAATAATTAGTGAATGAAGCATATGGCAAGGCTGCAACAATTGAGAATTCTTTTAATGGATTCAAGTGTAGTGGTGTGTGGCCCGTTGACTCTTCAGTATTTAAAGATTCAGACTTTTTGCCAGCAGAAACTTTAGAACAAGAGAAAACCTGCTTGGGTGAAAATCAACCTCTCGATGTTGAAGTAACCTCACCTAACAGTTCAACGAGTTTAACTCCAAACCTGGATGTTTCGATTGAAATAATTTCTCCACTTCCAAAACCAACCAAAAAGAGAAATGTTTCTAAAGTGAAGTCTACTTTAAGTATGCAAAAGTCAGTTATATTAACCAGTAACCCCTACAAAAGCAAACTGGAACTGACTCGGGAACTTAAACTGGCAAAGGAAAAGGTGAAAGAGCTACAATTGAAAATCGGGCATTTATCTAAAAACTCTACAGATGTGTCACATACCTGGCCTAACAAAGAAGTCAAAGAAATCGATTACCAAGAAAGCTATGGTGTTGGGTGTTGGTCTCCTAAACCAAGCAGGGACCTCAGCGGCGAGTGATAACATTGTCAACATGAATCCTGCAGAGAGGTATTGCGCAGTTTGCGAAGAAAGTTCAATTGAGGACATGGTGCAGTGCTTGATTTGCAGGAAATGGGTCCATGAAAGGTGTGCTGGATCAATGGCAAAGATAAAGAAATTTGTGTGTTCACTTTGCAGTTGTTAGGCTAGTAAAAGCACAGGGCAAAGTTAACAATTTATTTTCAAATTAAAAAATATTTCTTTTCTATTTAAATTGAGTGAAAATATTGTGTTGATAAATATCTTCTTAAGTAAGGACTATTCGTGCCATTTTATTTTATTCAATTTATTGTCAACTTACACCAGGGTAATAAATTTCCAAATTATATAAACAATATTTCTATTACCTTTAAATTGTGTAAAACATTTTGTTATTAAATATGTTCTTAAATTATTCATGCTATTTTATTTTGATCAACTTATTGTCAACTTTACCAGGGTGGTACGATTTAGGCAACTGGTTTCCTAAATTGTACCGACTGCATAACTTTACAAAAACATTTTTAACATAGCCAAACATCATTATATTATTTATTAAAAATTAGTTTTACTTGTCTTAAGAACCAATAATTTCCAGCGCTATATTATTTTTGCAAAATATTGTTAGGGTATATAAAAAATAAAACATTAAAAGTGGTACGATTTAGGCAACCTTCCTCTAATATGTTCTACTAACAAATTCAAGTTAAAATATGGTGTTCATATTTAAAAAATTTAAGAAGGCGGCCATATTGAATAAATGGCGAAGATTAATTTTAATGTAGGCCCTACGTATAAATCCAAGGAAGGTTCCCAATTTAAAGTTTTTCGAGAATCTTGTAGTTTCCAAGATCCCAATGGTGGCCATCTTAAGTTGAACACGATTTTAGTGCTGTTTAACTGCCTTGCATGGGGAAAACGTATGCTATATGGCAGCCAGGAAACTTACAGCCGCATACGGCTACCTAATTGCAGAATCTCTATTTCTTGCTTAAAACATTAAAACAGACCTAAGTTTTCAGTTTCAGAAGGCTGCGAAATTAGTCATAATTTTGATTATTTGCATATTACTAGTTCACGAAAGTTAAGTGAGTAGCGCTGCTGTTGTAGACTTATAAACCCTTTTCAAAACGATGAAAAAGTTGGCGGCCGAGAAAAGTTTGGCAACGCTGTGGCTGACTTTCGTCCTCGGAAAGTGTTTGGACAGAATTCGCTGCAGTCACCAAAGTTGTAGCTGTAAACGGATGTAGGATATAGGGCTCCTGCCGAAGAAGCAACGGACCTTTAAATCCAGCCCCATTCCACATCGAATCTTTCGTTGATTCATTTTGATGTTTCCGTGTATAACTTTACCGCTCGAGTACTCGAAATTAAGTCTAATAAAACTTATCACTTTTACAAAACTAATTATTTTCCCTTCATACCGCACTTTGTAATTTTATTAAATTAGATTATAACATGAATTAAGTATAATTATTTTAATACTAGTTAATTCCAGCAATTGGTTGTTCGTTTAAACTTTTAATATTATTTATTTGTATTATGGTTTTTATTTAGCTTCATATTAGCATAATACAGGGTGATTCACGAAGTTATCCCCACACTTATACAGCTCATTCTACTAGTAAAAATAATGAAAAAAGTTCATATAAACATAGGTCCGGAATTGCTTCGTAAGCGAGTTACGGCTAGCGAAAGATTTCGCCCAAAATTTAGTACCTTGGGTGAAATGAAGACTTCCTTAAATTCTGGGAAGTCAAATGAAGGGCCAAATTCAGAGATTTCTTATAGTTTTTGAGCTGAAAAATCGAATAAAACTGGTCCTAAAACTGTGCCTCCCTTAGTTTTTAACATATCCCCTGTAAAACACCCGAAATAGGGGTTGAGAAACACTTTTTTTACGTTTGACCTACAATAACGTCGTTAAATAGGTAATAAATACATACAAATTATAAACATAAATTGTAGAAAATTTAATTCTGAGAAAATTTATGTAAGTAAAGTTAAAGATACAACAGAAATATCTTCGAAAAATCCAATTTTATTTAGATAATACATTACTAATTTTAAGATAATGCTTAGTTAATATTAAAAAAAAAAAATTGTTTCATAATAATGAAATAAATAGATAAATTTTAAAACAGGGTTAACTGTTAAAATTTGTAAATAACAATACCATTTTTAATAAAAATAAGTATTCACTATTTAGAAAATGAAACAAACATGTTTCATTCCTGTTTACTAATCACCAAAATGCAGTATAATTTTTCAAATTAATTTTTTTTTTATTTCCTAAGTTGGCAACATAACAGCTGATCAACAATGGTATTCTGTTCTGATGTGTTTAAACTGTGTATTAGTAGTGTTTAAATGCAAGTTATACGTAGAAGAATATTGGTTTCTGTGAAGTGTTCTAATAATACACAAGTTTACAGTGAGTTTTAATTAGATTAGTTTGAGAAATAATGCCTCACTTATTTACAACAGAGGAATACGCTGATATGGTTTTCATTTTGGGTGTCTATAATGGTAATGCTAGAGCTGCTGCACTAGAATATGAACTGCGTTACCCTAACAGGAAGATTCCAGATCCTAAAACAATTAGTGGAACTTTCCGTACTCTTCGGGAAACAGGATCATTACCTAGTATTCGTACAAATTATGAACGTGCTGTCCAACATGACGATGCTATTGTTGTACACGACGTCTTTCTAGGCGGCTATGAGTTTCACAGTCGATGATGTGGAGGTCACTTAATAAGAACAACTTTTATCCATTTCATCAACAAAAGGTTCAGCATCTACAGCCAGGGGATGGCCCGCTTCGCTTGCTGTTTTGCAACTTTTTGAATAGGAATCAACAACTCTACAAGCGTATTTTGTTTACGGATGAAGCGCAATTTACTAGAGATGGTGTCAACAACTCGCACAATGAACACTCATGGGCAGACGAAAATCCTCATGAGGTAGTGGAGCGGAACTTTCAATACCGATTTAGCGTCAATGTCTGGTGTGGCCTCTTGTACAATCGGCTGATTGGACCATTCATATTACCTGGACGCCTAAATGCTGAGTTCTATCTGCATTTCCTTCAAGAAGAGTTGCCGCAGCTGCTAGATGATGTTCCTTTACATCTTAGACAACATTTGTACTTCCAGCATGATGGAGCACCTCCTCACTTTTCACGTGCCGTGTCCACTCACTTAAATCAACAATTTCCTGGACAATGGATTGGTCGTGGAGGGCCTCACTTTTGGCCACCAAGATCACCAGATCTATCTCCACTAGATTATTGCCTCTGGGGATGAATGAAAGATAATGTCTACAAAACAAAAGTTAATTCTCGTGAAGAATTAGTTGCCCGTATTATGGATACAGCTGAGCAGATAAAGAGAAGTCCTGAAAAATTAAGAAATGCAACAAAAGCTGTACACAAACGAGCTTCGAGAAGTATTGATAATGACGGCCTCATTTTTGAACATGTGTTATAAAAAGGTGGGTACAGTTGACCCAACCCAATTTATTTTTCTTAAAATTAGTAATGTATTATCTAAATAAAATTGGATCTTTCGAAGTTATTTCTGTTGTATCTTTAACTTTACTTACATCAATTTTCTCAAAATTAAATTTTCTACAATTTATGTTTAAAATTTGTATGTATTTATTACCTATTTAACGACGTTATTGTAGGTCAAACGTAAAAAAAAGTTTTTCTCAACCCCTACTTCGGGTATTTTACAGGGGATGTCTTAAAAACTAAGGGAGGTATAGTTTGGGACCAGTTTTATTCGATTTTTCAGCTCAAAAACTATAAGAAATCTCTGAATTTGGCCCTTCATTTGCCTTCCCAGAATTTAAGGAAGTCTTCATTTCACCCAAGGTACTAAATTTTGGGCGAAATCTTTCGCTAGCCGTAACTCCCAATTCCGAACCTATGTTTATATGAACTTTTTTCATTATTTTTACTAGTAGAATGAGCTGTATAAGTGTGGGGATAACTTCGTGAATCACCCTGTATATTATATATAAATACACCTATCAATTTGGCGGCCGTTAAAAAGTAAGTAATTTGGCTGCTACCCTTTAGAGAAGAGTATATCCATATTTTAATTTGATAAATTGATTGCGGCTTTTTACGGATCACTATATTATATGTTTATTAATGTAGTCATCCTTTAGGATCATTTTTCAATACTGGTGCTATTTGGCAGCAGCAAGATTGCGGCTATTCGGAGCAGCGTGGATATAGGTCCCTATTGGCTGCCATATCAGTTTGGTATGGGTACATTTAGCTGCTGGCAGTGTTGTCAAGTTCGAACCTAGGAACTTTCGACTGCCGATGCCACACCTACATAAAGAGACATTTTAAGCAACTACCAACTTTTAAAAGAGTTTTTAATTGTATTTTCTTATGAATCTTTCATAATTTCCTGGGAAAAAAAGTATTTCTGTATGGCTCATAAATGAACTCAGCTGTGTGCTTTTCTTTAATTTAAACTCCTTGTTTGATCGCCAAAGAAACCAGATTGTATATTTTCACACATAATGCCCTTCCTTTCTTTTAAATAATCTATCTACAAAATTAGTAATTAGGAACTTTTAAAATTTTAACTACATTGGTAAGAATGTACTAATACAAAAAAAAAACATTGTTTATTAATTATATTTTTGCAATGTAGATGAAATTTCCGAATCCACTATTTTAGCATTCCTAATTTTCCTAAATTCCGTAATTCCTCAATTTCCGAGGGAAAGCCCCCTACCCCCCGGTAAGTGCTCCGAACAGAGTCTCCTATTTTTGGAGTTTTCTATATGATAACCCTAAATAAATATAGTAGTGTCTACAGTTGTGTCTACAGTTTATAATAAAATACGCTTTTTATATATGTAATTCTAAAAAAAACTTAATCATGATATAACCAAACAATACAGAACAGTCAGTGTGTATTCTGATGCAATTAATGGTGGATTAAAATAAATTGTAAATAATCTATGGATGCAAATAAATAACTAGGATCAGCCCCAAAATGTAATTTGTAATTATTGCAATACACCAATCTGTCCAAAGTAGCATATTTAATGGAAATTTAGTTTTAAATTAAATAATGTTCTGCAACTGATGAATTTCGTTAAAATTTTTAGATGGTTTCTAATATACGTTTGACTAGTATTGCAATAGCACTAAAATATGTTAATGTATTATATATTTAAAACTTTATATCCGTTTAAGTTATAGTCCCGTTTGGCAGTTATAACCTTACTACAACAATATGATGGTATCTAACAACAAAGGTTACAAAATAAAGCTGTATTCTCTTAGTACTGAATGAGTGAATGTTAGAATAATATCAAGCGAACGTGTTTAGAGGACAATGGGAAAGTTGGGAGACGATTTTACAAACATTGACCTAACTTGGCTTCAGGAAATAAGTTCCCACAGGAACCACATTATCCCTTTACGTGAGTTGCGGGCACAATACAATCAGGGCTGAGGTTATTGACATAACTAAGTCTGGAAAATTACTATAGTTGTACAGAGACAAATAGACTATAGCATGGGCGCCCATACATATGGGCAGAGGGGGACTACGCCCTCCCTCCTAGCTCCCAGAGAAAGGAAAATATGTATATTATTAAGTATAGTGTGGTGTTTTTCTTTAAAGAGATTAGCACTAAAATATGTTTTAAATGTTATGTGCTGTTTGATTTTACATATACTCATTTTATTTTTTACAAGAGTTCAAGCATTAGCTTCTGGGTCAATACTTGCAGCGGCCTCTAGGCGTGTTGTAGCTGTTTGTGTATTCACTGACGGTGTAACGGTACAGACTCAATGCTGTGTGGGTTAATATTTCACATGAACAGCCAAATTGGCTTCCCAAATTTTGAAAGTTTTCTTGGGGAGGTCAAAAATATCCCTGGACTCCTTTTGCCGAAGGAGGGGAGGGTACTCCTTAACACGTTCACTGCTACGCAAATTTCGTATGCTAGGAGCTGACTTTTTATTTTTTATATTTATAGTCTAAATGAGTAGAAATTACTTTATTTTTTATTTTTGAACCTTTCTGCGTAATAATCACTAATATTTTAAAGCGGACGCACATGTGCGTCCATAGCATATAGGTATTAAATTGGCGTGCGAAGCACGCAATGCTCTGTGTATTAAAAATGTTTCCAGTAGAGGTTGGCGTGCGAATGTATTGTGTATTGTGTATTGAAAATACTCCCAATACGGGGGTTGGCGTGAGAAGCATGCAATGCATCGTGTATTGAAAATACTCCCAATACGGGGGTTGGCGTGCGAAGCACGCAATGCACTGCTGCTTCTCATAGTGCTCAGTGTCAAGCTCACATGTGCGTCCTTAGCAGTGAACGTGTTAAGTCCCATACCCCGGTCTAGCCCAATAACCCCCTAGAAAAATATATGGGCGCCCATGGACTATAGCATATGATCATTTAGCGTGTGTATAATTAAATACAGGTATAATAATTTAATTACGAATAATTTTCCAAGAAATTAATTTATATGTTATAAATTTGGCAAATATGGCAAAATTTTGGAAAAGTACCCTACAGTACTTTTATTGATTAGGTTCAGGTGACTCAGTCAGGCATTTATTAACATCTTATCACAACATGCACAATAAATTGTATTGTTAATGTTGTGATAAATGCTCCTTGATTTTTATAAAAGTTGTATTAAAAGCAGTATACTTAAATTGATCAAGTTTAATTAACTAATTAAATTATATTAGATAGTATAGCAGAAGCCTGGTAGGCCTGTAGGATACTAACGAATATTTTCAAAGACAATTAATACTAAAAAAAAAACTAAAAAAACTGAGAACGTAAACGTAAAATAGTCACGTAAATTTTTTACACTAAAATTCAAACCAAAAAACTAAAATTTCGAAAATTCCATTTGGTTTGTATTCATGTATATATTAATTCACAAATTCAGCTTTCTATCAGTTTCCGTTTCGTTCGTTTGAGATGTGCTTCATTAATTTAACAAGGGAATCCCTATGGCGCAAGTTGAAAATGTGAAGGTTGTATGTTTGTTCTTTATTAATTCAAGAAATACTGCATCAATTTTTATGTAATGTGAATTTCTTTCTCTTTAAATCGTGTGACATATAGCATAGGATATAAAAAAAATTAGATAACAGGAAGGCTGTTTGTCTTTAACGTATAGGCCCAGGCCTAACATACATACCAACTACAAATACTAATAACAAACAAATAAAAAATCATTGTTACTATGTACATAGGCCAGACATTTAAAACATCGTAGGTCGCAAAAAATTGCACCGTCCTGATTTTTTGGGTTGTTGTTAGGATAGATACCAATAGTGTAAAACCAAGTTTGCAGCTTCGAAAGACCTGTGCTAACTGCGTGGTGCTCGAAAAACCTCGAAATTTTCTGACTTTTTTCATTTTTTTGCTTAGGCTTATAACTTCTAGAAGATGCATCTTACGAAAAAATTCACCATATATACACGTTTAAAGTAAAAAATGTCTACAATTTCAGTACAACTACAGCTCCCGAGATGCGGCACTTCTAAAATTGCCAATTTTCTACAAAAAAAAATATAAATTGTAGTTTTATCCGACTTAATTAATTAAACTATAATATTTGCATAATTTAGTTAGCAGAGTTTTAATTTATATAATTATATTCTTATTATTATTTTGAAATGTTTCTCATATTTACGCACATTGTTTTCCTTGTTATATCGCAAAAGTATTGTCTTATTTCTTTATAATCTCATACATATTCGCAAATATACGTTATGTATTTTGTTTTCAGTTTTGCTGCTGCAACAAATCAAAATTCCCCAATTCTACACTCCAAAGATTCGGAATTAGAACCCACTGAAAAACTTTCACCAAGCAGAATTACCACCATTTCCTCTTACATTATTTTACATAGCACTCCTTAACCCGCCATCGGTAGCGTTGTTAGCTAGCGCCTAACAAAAATGTTCATCCTTAAGAATTTGTATTTGTTTCTAGGTCTAAACCTTTCAAACTCCATGTATTCTCAAATGAGTATTTAAGACGCCATTTTGAACCTTCAACACAATGAATACCGCGCATGCGTCACGTAGAGGGGAGGGGGGAGTGTGCTGTGTCACGGCTGTTAGTCGGCGCCTAGCTACGATACTAGTGTTAAGTGCGTTCTAGCCTCGATACCTTTGGCGTAACTGTTTTCGCTTATTCCATAAAATTTGAAGTTTTATTTTTTTTAGTTTAAGCGAGTTAGTGACTCAAAAATGGCTAGAAAGCCAAGTGATTGTGTTGTTTTGAGCTGGTTAGAAGAAGATGAAGAGGACGAAACGGTTACTGATGACGCCCAAGGTTTTGCTTCTGACTGCGTAAGTGATGCTCCTTCACAACATTCTTTACATCAAACTGATACGGAAGTATCCGGAAACTCTGACAATGATACATCAACAGCTTCAGCTACAGCAATGGAATTAGATAATCCACTAATTCCTCAGCCTATCCTCTCTACAGCCATAACACAAGCCTCAGAACTTGTGTACATAAGGAAAGATAACACCACTAAATGGCAAGTTCACAGACCAGCAAAAATTAAAGGAAAAACTCTTAGTCAAAATATTGTTAGTAAGTTGCCAGGTGTCAAGGGTGATGCAAAAAACTGTAAAACTCTTGTGGATTGCTGGAAAATATTTTTCCCCGATGAAATAATTAATGGAATTGTTACATTTACTAACGCACAGCTTAGGAAAATTTCCAGCTCTTATAAAAACAAACGGTGAAAAAGATTGTCCACAAACAAACTATGATGAACTTATGGCATTTTTTGGCGTTTTGTACATGCTAGGCGTGAAGAAAGGAAATCATTTAAATACATCGGAAATGTGGAAAACTAATCGTACAGCTCCTGAGTTTTTTTTAGAGGAGTCATGTGTGAAAGAAGATTCCATCAGTTATACAGAGCAATCCGGTTTGATGATAAACAAACACGTAATGCTAGGAAGCAAATTGATAATCTAGCTCCAATTAGACAGGTGTTTGAGGCTTTTGTGGGCAAGTGTATGTCTAGCTATACCCCTGGAGAATATACTACCATTGACGAGATGCTGGAACGCTTCCGAGGGCGATGTAAGTTTTGCCGGTATATTAGCAACAAACCCGACAAATACGGGATTAAAATATACGCATTGGTCGATGCTAGAACTTTTTTCACTGTGAAAATGGAAATTTACCCTGGGAAACAACCAGCAGGAAGCCCGTACGCTGCAAACAATTCTGCTCAGGCTGTTGTAAAGAGATTGATTGAGCCAATCAATAACTCAGGAAGGAACGTTACGACAGATAATTATTTCACATCTATTCCTCTGGCTAACAAGCTATTCTTTTATCACAGAACAACAATAGTTGGCACCATAAGAAAAAATAAGCGTGAACTTCCACTGGAATTTTTGGACGTGAAATCAAGACCTATTGGAAGTAATATGTTTGGCTTTGGAAAAGAGCCTAATAATACACTCAAGGTTTCCTATGTGCCCAAAAAAAATAAAAACGTTCTCATGGTTTCCACGTTACATGATGATGACGCAATTGACTGCGAGACTGGTGATGACAATAAGCCAGAGGTCATCACTTTTTATAACGTTACTAAAGGAGGTGTCGACGTCGTGGATCGGAAAAAAAAGATTACAGCGTCAAAAGAATAAACAATAGATGGCCTTTGGCTATCTTCTGTGGTCTCCTGGATCTAGCTACAGTGAACTCCCAGATTATTTACTTCACGAACACAGGAGTAACACTTCCACGGAGAATTTTTATCACCAACCTCGCAGTAGAGATCGTCAAACCCCATCTATTGAGACGTGCTTCAGTTGATGTTTTGTCTATTGGACTCAAGCAATCAATCAAAAACATCCTTGGCCAAGAACATCCTGCAAGAAATGAGCAACAAGTGCCAGGTAACTATTGCTCCAAATTTTTGGCGCAAAAGATTTTATTTTTTGCCAAACTTTTTGGCATTTTTACAAAAGATTTTATTTATTTTAGTAAAGTGTTTTATAATTGTATTTGTAACCCCGTTATTTGTTTTAGACATTCCTGGGAGAAAACCTAGATGTGCGTACTGCCCAGTAAGGAAGAATAGATTTACTACAGCCCGCTATGATGACTGCAGAAAACCTATTTGCAAAGAACATACCGGACTTACTAAACTAGTATGCAGTGACTGTGTGATGCAAGAAGATGCTGAGTGAAAAGGACAAAAATGTATATGGGCCTTAATATATATTTGTAAATAATGTACTCATTATTATTATTATCATTTACTTTAAATTTAATAAATAGCAGACTTTTCTTACACTTTTTAGTAATTGTAAAGTTTATTCCTAAACTTGGTATTACAATAGGCCTACTAATAATGTGTATATACCTATTATTCCGTATAATATAATATGTGCATACATATTACGGAATAATAGGTGTATACACATACTAAAACAGACACTAAAAGCAACAGCATATTAAAACAGTGTTCAATAATACATTTAAAATGGTTAACAGTTCATAAATGTGCTAAAAGCATCAAATAATCAGATATTAGGAAGCGCCTATACACGCTACCTCTCGCGGAACTCGGGGTATCGCTACTGACGGCGGGTTAACAGCATTTGATGAAGTCATGAGTGATTATGATTGTATGGAAGGTTTGAAACTACAACTCCGACTATACAAGGTGTGTTAATGTTTTAAATCAAAGAGAATGTTTGCCTAAGTGCATAAAATGTAAACCGAAAATGCATTAGTTTTACTGAAAATAAGATATGGAATTTTAAAATACTTATTTTAGCTGCCAATACATAAAACAAAAGTAGCTTTTCATTTATCATAGCAAATATATATATTGTTAACTCCAAAACCAAAATGACCTTATCTTTGTATAATTGTAATTCCTAAAGACATTAAGATATTATGCAAAATAGGATTGAATGCCAGAAATTAATTCAATGGTTATTATTAATTTAAATTGTTATTAGACCACAATAACAACTAACAATAGTTGGATAGGATTTTTAACCTGATTAAATATTCATCATGTTTGCTGTAAAATATGTTTAGAACTTTGTATTACATTAATTTCATACAAATTAAACTCTTTATAGTTGGTCTATGTAACACCCGTAACATTTCTTGTAACACCCGTAACAGTCAATAATATGTTTTTTTAAATTAATTATGAACCCAGACAATTCAAATGAACTTTTCACGACACAATTGGGGGTGTGCAGCTTAAACAATAATTTTATTTTAAACATGATGTTATTTAGCTTCCAAGAATGCAATTATTATAATAATGGGTAATTAATTATCTTATTTTTAACCGTCGAGCACTCTAAAATATATCCTTTCTGGATTACCGGTTTCGGTGGTTCATGCCACCATCATCAGATCAACCTCAAAAATGATTCATTCCACTGTTGTGGAACACGTCGTAATAAACTATACACAATTAACATAAAACGATAAAAAACACTAACACTTGAACAAATTTAAATACCGGGTGTCCCACGAAGAGGTCCCTATTTTTGAAATGATATGACAGACGTATAGAGCGCGCTACAGACTTGAAATTCTACAGTCGTGACTAACACATATGTAAAAGAAATACCCCTGAGTACAGTTAATTCTGACTGATCCAAACAAAATGGCGGAAAAACAAAAAAACAACAAAATCAGCAATCGTATTTTAAGGGTAAAACCTACTTTTATTTAGAATAGGAACAGCTACAGCTGTTTAGACTATTTTAAATCTATCAGCTGACTGCGTGTATCCACAACAATGAACATATTTGGTAATAAACATTGGCATTTGTTATTAAGTTGCATTGTACAGTGTCTTATGTACCATGCCGTTTTCAACTGAGCAAAAAGTGAAATGTTGTTCCTGGGCTATTGCCTTTAAAAATGATTACGAAGCAATAAGGTGTTATAGGGAAAGGTACCCAGGTGTAGTTCCACCGTCAAGGAAATCTATTCGTAAGTGGAAGACTATCCTACTAGAAACGGGGTCAATACAAAAAAAATACCATAGATCCTCCAACATAGAAAATGAAGAAATCGTATGTGCTGCTTTCATGGAATCTCCAAATACGCCTAATTCAGTAAGAAAGGTGGAATCTGCTACAGGGATACCGAAGTCATCTGTCCAAAGGTATGCCAAAAAGAACAAAATCAAACATTATAAAACTCATTTAGTTCACGGACTGTTTGAAGATGATCCTGACAGACGATTGGAATTTTGTTCGAAAATAATTGAAAAGACTGACGTAGATAGCAAATGGCATGAAGGAATCGTGTTTTCAGATGAAGCGACAGTTTATCGAACAGGAACTGTAAACAGGCATAATTTTCATTACTATAACACAAAAAATCCACATATCTTACAAGAAGAGAAATTAAAATCAACAGGTATAACAGTTTGGGCTGCTGTTACCAAGGATGGTGTTTTGTCGTATGACATATCCCGACAAACAATGACTGGAGAAAGGTATGCATCAGTTTTAAGCAATCACATGATAGTTCCTCATCTTTCTCAGCCTGAGATGAAAGACGTTTTTTTTTCTAACAGGATGTAGCTCCTCCGCATTATGCTAATGTGGCCAAAGCAGTTTTGGACCAAAATCTTCCTAACCGTTGGATAGGTTGTGGCAGCAGCTTCATGGACTGGCCCCCAAGGTCTCCAGACTTGACTGTTTGTGACTTTTTTCTGTGGGGCTTTTTGAAGGAGAAGGTTTATTGTCATAACATTGCGACAGACGATGAACTAATGAGGTTGATCGAAGAGGAACTGTTGTTGATACCTCGAGAGTTGTTCAGCAAAGCGTATGACTGTTTTCTATTTCGTTGTCATCAGTGCATTGCGATCGATGGACATCAGTTTGAATAAGGTTTATGGATCAAATAGATTTAATTTATTTATGAGTTACTTATATCTTTAATTCCCTAACGTTGTTTAGTGCTTAGTAACATCGTTAAAATTCAATAATTATGTTGTAACACTTAAGCAAATAAAACTATTTTTAACGAAAAGGTACTATTTCTTTGATATCCCGCCATTCTGTCCTAATGTGTCAGAATTAACTGATACTCAGGTGTATTTCTTTTACATATGTGTATGTTAGGACTGTTGAGTTTCAGGTTTGTAGAGTGTTCGGTGCATCTAATATATTAATTCAAAATAGGGACCTCTTCGTGGGACACCCGGTATATACACTGAAAAAACAACTTCACACATCACATGAGGACTCCTCTACACATGTCATTTCATGGAGGGCATGAGTACAACGGTGGTCTTGTGCAATCTTATATATGAGATAAGGATGTCCAATCATGATGGTATTGGGTCAACAATTTACCTCAGGTTGATGGCTGTGTTAAATAATTCATTAGATGAATAATGCAGTTTATCATCTAACATATTAACTGGATCATATGTGCATCAAAATATAGTACACCAGTGTAGTACATTATGTTAATTGTGCGAATTTAACAAAAAATGTATTAAAAGTGGTAGTTTATACTTTAGATGATATTAAATTATTTCCACTTCTTTATATTTAATTTCCTAATACTTGTAAAATTTAATATTCATTTTCCAAGATAACTGCCACATCACAGATTTTTTTGCGAGGGCTTTTACTATATTTCTCAAGTAGATAAATGCAACATACATACGAAATACTATGCTTGTACTATAGTGAACTCAGTAGGAGTTTATTATGCAACATTTATACCAAATACTATGCTTGTACCATAGTGAACTCAGTAGAAGTTTATTATGCAACATACATACCAAATACTATGCTTGTACCATAGTGAACTCAGTAGGAGTTTATTATGCAACATACATACCAAATACTATCCCAGACAGCACAAGATATTTAGTAGATATCTATTATTGTTGTTATATAGTCTAAAGATATCTATAGATATTTCTGTACATATAATAGATATCTAAACTAGGATAATTAATGTATATAGACTTAAATAAATGTATCATAGATATCTACTTTGAAATGTTTGATAGATATTTATATATAAATATCTAAGTGATATCTACAGATATCTATATATATAGTATAAATATCTAAAGATATATACAGATATCTATATATGTAGTGTATATATCTATGGTGTAGATATCTGAAAGATGTATAATAATGTATATATTTCATCTGCAAATTTGACTGCGGAA
>JAGFPH010013846.1:9346-19913 GCA_018207615.1 Philaenus spumarius | reverse complement strand
TAAAACACAATGCCTCTAAAAGAAAATCTTTAGCAGTTAAAGCTCATGAAAAGAAATAAAAACGAGAACTAGAACTAACGGAATCGCGGGAATTGTAAATAATGTTTCACTGGCTAAACCTTGTGCTTACTTCCTTACTGGCACACTATTTTTAACCTAAGCTCAAAACCACATTTGTTATTTCAACGAGCGAGGTCTACTGTTCACAGAACTACTAGTAACTCTTATCGAATATCACAATGCAGGTATAATAGGCCTTAGCAGTTGCGTTTTAGAAACTATATTACACCACGACACTGAGAAAACTCACAGATACATAAGCTACTCGTTGCTTCGTAGTCAAACAACGACTGAGATACTGATTGCGTAATCTGTGTTAGTTGTTTACCTACTCTGTTATCAGTAGCATGTTATCAATTAAGATGTTCAACATATATGCTACCTTTGCTACTTGGATACAACTTCTAACGAGCATTGCAAAAAGCCGGTCCTACCACTACCAGGGCTCTATAACAAGGGCTAAACCGTTTCTTTGATCTCGGCACTGTGCCGCGGCACTTCGGAGTCGTGGCGCGGCACCTCCTCGCGCTCATTTAAAAATCATTTTATCACAAATAGGTGAATTGGATAGTTTAGATCAATTCATTGGCTACAACTTTCCCGCTGGAAGTTTGTTTGTAACCCAAAAATAAAAAATTTCCTCGCTTAATAACTTTTCCATGTCAGTCAGTGATAATTCTAAAATATTTTCAATTATTAAAATTCGAAATACCTATCAAAATAAAAGTTTTTTATACTGTTAGAATCCGTACTTTATGTAGATTTAAGAATATCTAAATTTTATTTTACTGAAGCCTTTCCATCGAGTTACAACAGCGAGTTAACGACTGCGCACACATAACTGAAATATTACCAGCTAGCGTGTATCAGCATGGTGACGTCATAGGCGATCGATACTGGGTCACGGTAAATGATCAAAATGGTGTAGCCCTTGTTATAGAGCCCTGGGTCCTACACGTTCTACGTTTGATGGTTCGTCACATCGTTCGAACGTTCACATTTGGCAATGTTCCGGCCGTTGTCGGTATTCTTACACCGAATGAAAGGGATGCCTCCAACGTTTAAAGGATAATAGTGTTCCTGGCTGTATCAAAAGCATTCAACAAAGTATGGCTTGAAGGCCTGCTGTACAAGCTAGCCAGCAGACCAGTTCCTCCATGCAATGTACCTCATAAACTCTGTAAGGGTTTGTAAAGTTACTTTGAACTTAAGGTTGTACCACCTGAGATTACTCACCATTATCATGGACATTTTGAATAGTAATATTTTTAAGTTTTGGGGGCTCCACCAGATCCTACTTACGGATCAAATTTTAGCTTGGCATGTGACGTACTCCAAAGAACTGGGTAGGAATACGTACAGAGACGTTTTCACAAAATAGTTAAATAGCCCAGTCGGTATAGGTTACAACTACCAGTATTTTGCAATACGGCTAATTTTTTTTTATAAGTACCTTTAAGTATGTAGATTAACATAAAAAAAGTTTACCAGTCTATCGATTTCCCAAAGTCGAAAAAAAAATCGATTATCATTTTTTTCGATTATCCTTAATAATTCGAGCTGAAATAAAGATAGACAAAAATAAAAAATGCGACCGTGTAGAGGAGGTATTTTTCAACAAAAAAGGTCATATGTATTTATTTCGTCCGAGCAATGGTTTGTCTGGAAAAAATTCGATAATGCAGGTATGTATTTTGCAGCAGGGGAAATCACTAAAAGGGGACGTCTCATTCATATATTAAGCGTTGGGTCATTCTAAATTAACTGAATTTTAATATATCGAATTGAAACTTGACATAGGAGTTAAAATATATATTTTAAACATTTATGCTGAGTCTCAGTTTGTTATCTTGAAAATTACCCGATCTAGGAGTCGATTTCGATTATCGATTTTAGGAGTACCGGACCCACGAACTAATTTCAATCTATTCCAGTTTCGTCAATTTTTGGAATATCAACATCAAATTTATTTTACAAGTTGAGTACACCAGTATAAATATTATTTTTGTCGTGCTATTTTTAAAAACGAGGCGCTTGAAAATAGTCTTTTGTTTTACCTATCTCGTTTTAACTATAACACCTTTGGATTAAAAGACTCCATTTTCGACATTTTTGAACATATCGATTTAAAAATTGGTACATAAGTTAAAAACAAAATTGTTTTTTGCTATACTTATTTTAAAAACTATATTAAAAAAATTTACTAATCTGCAGCCGATTAACTCAAGCGTTTTGATGAAAAATCTAAAAAGGTCTAAAATTATACTTTTTTAAGTTACTTGAGCTTTGAAAAGTAAATAATAAAAAAGGTTTATACTCCTTGATCTTGTTTGAATCTATATATTTAACTTATAAAAAAACTTTCAGGTTGATATTTTAAAAAGTTTCTAGACTGGAGTTGTTTAAAATGAATTGGTGGGTCCGGTACTCCTAAAATCGATAATCGAAATCGAAAAGTCATTATCTAGATCAAAAAGTTTTCAAGATAACAAGCTGAAACTCAGCATAAATGTTTAAAATATATATTTTAACTCCTATACCAAGTTTCAATTCGATATATTAAAATTCAGTCAATTTAGAATGAGCCAACGCTCAATATATGAATAAGACGTCCCCTTTTAGTGATTTCCCCTGCTGCAAAATACATACCTGCATTATCGATTTTTTTCCAGACAAACCATTGCTCGGACGAAATAAATACATATGACCTTTTTTGTTGAAAAATACCTCCTCTATACGGTGGTATTTTTTATTTTTCTCTATTTTCATCCCAGCTCGAAATATTAGGGATAATCGATTAAAAAAATGATATTCCATTTTTTTTTCGACTTTGGGAAATCGATAGACTGGTAAACTTTTTTTATGTTAATCTACATACTTTAAGGTACTTATAAAAAAAGAAAATCAGCCGTATTGCAAATTACTGGTAGTTGTAACCTATACCGACTGGGCTATAAGGAGGGCGGTGGTAGTCATTTAATCTCCCGCTCTCCTAACCTTTAAATCTATGTGTCTTATTTTAATGATTGAATCTGAAATTTCTTCTAATTACTAGTACATAATAAAATCTGATATTACAACATGTATTATATTATTTATAGATTTATTTGAATGATATTAAGTTGGTTCGGTGACTGATCTCGATTACTTATGAGGTGTCTCAGAACCCTCTTTTCAGTTAATCCTAATGAACCAGTCCCAACACAATTATTTATTACAAATGATTATTTATTTAATTTTAAATTTATTTTAATGTTACTTATGATATTTTTATTTATTTTATTTTAACACTGCATTTGCACTTTTGATGATTTCGATTTATTAATATGATGATTTTTACTCTCTGATTATTTAATGGTCAGATGATTATTCTGTTTGATGATTGAAAATGTTGAAAATATTAAACTAGGGCATTTTAAAAGTTGTGGTCTTGATGTTACTCTCCCGGCAGTTTTTAGATGACAGACCTCGTGTTCTCTCCAAAATTTCCCCACCACACAGTTTCATGCATTTGAATTCTCCTTTGATTGGACTATTTGAATTTAATATTGTTCTGATTGGCTTTCCAGTTTTACAGATTTGGCAGTATTTATCGCGTGTTTGCACTCGTTGATTCACACCGAATAACGCAAAGCAGTGTATTTGTGTCTTAAGCTGGTACATCCGTTGTAACTTCCTGTTGAAATAATATTACTCACAAAGCTAGTCTGGCCTATTTCTATAGATTCATTTATTATGAATTTATTTCAATTTTATTTTATAATATATTATTATAATTATTTTGTTGTCGCTGATGTTAAAGACATTGGGTATTGGTGTTTACTTACCAATACTTACAACTCATACCTCGACAGTAGATGGTTCCAGGTTTCTGTCGAAGATAGCTTATCCACTCCACGTTCCATCGAGGCAGGAGTTGCCCAAGGCTCAGTTCTTGAACCGTTACTGTACCTTCTGTGCACTAGCGACATTCCCAGTCATTCTCAAAGTAGGCCTATCACTGCGACTATACGCTGTGTTTTACTACAGGTCACTTTACTTGGGATACGGTAAATAAAAACCGAAACACGAGAAGATTACGAAGGCATGTTTCAACTATCTCGCTGCTTGTAAGCCGTCTGTGAAAAGTCGTCAGTGCATTTCGTAATCTATACCATATTTATATAAAGCTGAAATACCATTGACTCATTCACTCATCAAAGTATCTCGAAAACCATACCTCCTACGAATGTGAAATGTGGTACACATATTGCTCATAGGCCTTAGAGGCGTACTAAGAAAGGATTTTAAAATATTTCACGTTTAAGGGTTGGAACAACCCCTAAAACCATAATATTGTTTGTTTTATATCTCAAAAACCATATGGCAAAGGAACATGGAATTTGGTACACATATTGCTCATAGGTGATAGAGGCCTACTAGGAAAGGATTTCAAAATATTTCGCATTTAAGGGTTGAAACAACCCCTAAAACTATAACTATTATTTATTTACTTTCCTTAAAGCTAGAAAGCCGAAATTTTGTACTTTTATTTCTTAAAATCACATAAAAAAGTAAACCAGTTTTGTTTTTGTCACGTTCTGCTAAGGGGTGGAAATGTAGTAACAACCCCTAAAACAATTAATATTAATTTTTATAATTTCCTGAAAGTTAGAGAGCTGAAATTTTGTATGTTAATTTCTTACAAGATGCACACAAAATAAACCAGTTTTACACTGTGTAACTTTCTGATAAGGGATTGAAAAGTAGTAACAACCCTTAAAACTATAAATATTAATTGAATACGTCGAGGAACGTGACTTTTGATTCACATGGGCACTAGAGGCGCACTAAGAAATAATTTTAAAATATTTGGCCTTTAAGAGTTTAAACAACCCATAAAAAAATAAATGTTGCTTGTTACCGGTATACTTTCCTTAAAGTTAGAAAGCTGAAATTTTGTACATGTATTTTTTGAAAACACATAAAAAGTAGGCCTAAAACAGCTTTACATTTTGTTACGTGCTGCTACAGGGTGAAAATGTGATAACTTCTAAAAACTATAAATATTAATTGGTTTTCTTTCCTTAAAGCTAGAGATCTGAAATTTGGCATTTACTAATTTTAAGGAAATATTTAAATGCGTAAAGCTGGTCAAATCTATGCATGCGCATATTAAAGTCGTATCTGTTCGATCTGCAACATCCAGCTAAGACTGTGATATACCTGTCTGTAGATTTAGCGGTTGAAAAAGAAGACGCTCTTCACTCTGAATTCTTTATTTTTAATTGAGTTAAATTGTTCACCAAACATACCTTGACGAAGACGATTGACGGCCAGCCAATGAACAAAACATACCAAACTGATTGAAAATACACATGTAATAATTCACTTTCGTGAAATAAAATATGAAATAAAATGTTGGAGAAGTATTACAATTATGTAACTTAGTGATGCAAAACAATTCTAGTCCATTTAGTCCAGTCAAATTGTGTTTTTCGCAAGAAAATTTTGGGGTAGTTTTGATTTTTTCCATTTTATATGTTTTTTGGGGTGCTGAATCCGAATCTGAGGTTTGCCTACAAAATTTCGTGACGCAACATTGAAAAAAATGCAAAAACATGTCAAAAATCTTATGTTTTTGCGGTTTTTTTGCTTATAACTCGAAAACTATCGACTTTTCGTAAACAAACTTCCTGTTAAAAATTAATGTACATAAAATTTACTACAAATTTCATTCCATAAGTTATTTTCTCTGACGAACCGTTCGGGCACAAGCGCTAATTGAAAATTGGCGTATTTCGCCTGTCTCCCCGAAAACCCACAATTTCCACTATAAAACTTTAATTTAATATATTCAACGTTGTCAATATGTGAATTCCTTTCTGTTCTCAGCATATACTTTATTTACATCGTATATGTGAAGGTAGAAATATTTTTTTTCGAAAATTTAATGTAATAATGTTCAAGTTATATAAAGTCCGAAATTATACAAATTTAGTTACACAAAGTTAAAATTACAACGAAAATCTAGAAAAATGATTACATATTATTATATTGTTTTAAGTATTATATATTATGAGTATATGTATATTACATTATTATGTTAGGCGTTGTCGTTTAGAGGGTCCTGGCTGAGGTTCTTTGCAGGCGGTGGATCCTAGCCCAGGTTCGGGTTGTTCTACCGTAGGGGCTTGTTCATCTGGAAATGAAATAGGTGGTGCGAAAATAACAACTTTGATCCTATCTCAAGAAGAGATGACAGTATGTTTTGTTGAAAATGATTAAAAAACTGGGGTGCTTATCTCATAAAAATACAAAATGGTGATTTGAAAAACCCACAAGTTTAAAACCCAGAATTGCAAGTAATTTCTGTTTCACAATAAAAAAGGATTTATACTAACATTAGTTTTACAAATATTTGTAAAAACGACTGAGAAGCTGAGTTTTTAGGTTAGCCCTACATTTGAAAATGCGGTAGTTTATGATTATTACCAGTAAACATATAGGCCCATTTCTTTTTAACCCTAAGAATAGAAGCAAAAAAAGGGGTGTTATATAAGTTTAACGTGTGTATCTGTCGGTGGCATCGTAGCTCCTAAATGGATGAACCGATTTTGATTTAGTTATTTTTATTGAAATTTGTCTTGATCGAGAGTGCTCTTAGTATAGCTATCATTCAAGAAAATCAGTCAAGCCGTACGGGGTTTTAAAATTTTTTAATTTATCTGTTATTTGCCAAGTTTATCCTAGTTGAATTTGGAAAACATTACAATGACATAAAATTTTAAATAGTTTAATTTATTTGTAACCAGTCTAGTAAAATGTTTTTTAAAATATTTGTTTATTGTTTTCTTACAAATGTATTTAGGCTTACGAATTCATTGTAATTATAACGCGTAATTCACTACGCGTAAAGATAACTTATTGAATTGTGTTGTCGTTGGATTCTAACATCGAACTATTCCCTTCACACCGGAATCGAGAAGATAGCTTGGTTGTTGATGTGTTTTGTTTTTGCTTTTTAGAGGGGGACGAGGGGAGGATAGCTTGTAAACAATACTGATAACGCTCGAGACTGTTAACGCAGGCACAAGGTGACGTACTTGGCCTTGGCTCGTATGTGAAGGAGTCGAATGAAAAGAAAAGTGCTTTTAAACCAGAAGGGCAGTTATAAAATCATTTGGGGAGGCCGGGAGTTAATAAATAAAATGAAAAGACGTACAAGACGGAATTATATTTGCATAAAAATATAATATAATGTTGTTTTGAAAAGGCCTTTATTACCACGTTTTTATTAACTTGCTTTCTTGTTTGTTCAGTACAACCGATTTTAAACCAACTTCCCGATGAACTAGAAATTTTAAACATAACTCGAACTGGATGTCAATGCAATTTTACTTTGCATTTTTGTCTGTCTGTCTGTTTGTTTGTCTATTCCATTTTAAACTAAGTTCTCAATGAGCTAAAGATTTGATATTTTAAATATAACTCACAGCTGAGGACTAAAAATCAGAAAATATTACTGAATTTAAAATAATTTAATATACCAAATTTTTAAATCCAACTAAAAAGTATACAATAATTTCTCCTAGCCATGCAGATTTATACAGATTTATTCTGTTTTAAAAACGTGGTATATTAAATTAGTTTTTTAGTTTATATTATATTGTTTTATTTCTTTAGATGGCATAATAATTGAAACCAGTCACATTGTATTCAACTAAAAAGTAGGAAGAATTCACTAAATTACAGCCTTAAATAATAAGTTAGAGCTTTGGAGTGGAAAAGTGGGTTTCTGCGGAGCCAGCCGAAATACGCTAATTTTCAACTGGCGCTTGAGCCCGAACGGTTCGTCGGAGAAAAAAAGCTAAATAATGTAATTTGTAGTAAATTTTATGTACGTTCTTTTTGAATAGGAAGGTTATTTACGAAAAGTTGATATTTTTTGACTTATAAGCAAAAAACCGCCAAAACACGAGATTTTTTACATGTTTTTGCATTTTTTTCAATGTTGCGTCACGAAATTTTGTAGGCAAACCTCAGATTCGGATTCAGCACCCCAAAATACATATAGAAAGGAAGAAATCATAACTACCCCAAAACTTTCCCGCCAGGGGTTCTTTTAAGCACACTTTGACTGGACTAATTATAAAATACGGAAAACTATCAAAACGCCAACTTAAATTACTAAGACTGGCGGGATAGCAACACCAGAGTGAGTCCAAGGTGTGTTTGAGGAACGCACGGACTTGGCCGAAGTTGTATGAATTTCATCCGCATAGTGGTTTCACATGGTGGTTCGCTCCAACCATCTTTGGAATTTGGCAGATCAATGCCCTCTCTATTCTGTTCTGAGCGGATACGTGTAGACACTTCCATTTAAAACCATGTAGAGTATTCAGCCTTCGTGCAGCCGTAGCTTTAGGCCGTGTGCTGATCAAAATCAAAACGATGGAAGTGGACAGAGTTGATGGTAAAACACAGTATAATTACAGGATTGAAAGTTTTTATAAACATCTGATGGTACAGTAAAGTGAAATATTTATTTTAAAACATTAGAACAGATCCATCAACCTTTCACCTCGATCTATATGTATAAAAGCCAAATACCACTCACTCACTGGCTCATCACGATTTCTCAAAAACTACCAAACGGATTGGAACGAAATTTGGTATGTAGATTCCTCTAGGGCCATAGGTGCTCGCTAAGAAAGTGTTTAAAAAAATTTGGAAAACGGTTGACCCTAAAGGCCATCCATGTAACTTCCCGCTAAGTTTAATTACAACAAACACTATTTTTGAAAATTTTGAACTGCCATAACTTTTGAATGAATCAACCGATTTTTATGCGATTTGCGGCAATCGATGCAGTTTTTTAAGTCCATTGAAAGAATCAACAACAAAAATTTTTCAGATGAAAAGTTTCGGAGAAATTGAGGAAAAACACTTTTTTTTATTTTCTTTCGTTCACGATATCTCGCAAATGAATCAACCGATTTTTATGCGATTTGCGGCAATTGATGCAGTTTTTTGAGTTCATTGAAAGAATCGACAACGAAAATTTTTCTGTTGAAAAATTTCGGAAAAATTGAGAAAAAACTTTTTTTTTCGTTCACGATATCTCACGAACGAATTAACCGATTTTGACCGGACTGGTAGCAATCGACGTCGCTTTTCAAGGTTTAAAGCTGATTAGATTTTGGAATTGATCGGTAGAGCCGTTTAAAAGTTATTAAAAAAAAACCTGATTTGAAAATTTTTTATTTCTTAGTTTTTTCAAAATTTCTCAGAACCTACCGGTCCGAATTAGTTGAAATTTTCAGGAAATCTAAGTTTGATGGAACTCTTTAGAACGCCGTTTGGTAGGATCCAATCGGTTAAGCCGTTCAAAAGTTATAAGCGGGTCACATACTTACATACACACACACACATACATACATACAGACAGGGTGACACCCTCTCGGGAGTGGTCAGGGAAGATTCCTAGGACCTCAAAACGTCGAGATCTGATGAATACTCGATTTTCGAAAAACGGAGTGAAACCAATAAGTTCCCGATTTTAGAAAATTTTCAATTTTCTTAGCGGGAAGTTAAAAATTCGAAATTGTAGGAGGGGTTTGGGGTGTCAAAGTTACTAAATCACGATTTCTCCAAAACTACCGAACGGATTGGAATGAAATTTGGTATGTAGCTTCCTCTAGGGCCATAGGTGCTCGCTAAGAAAGTGTTAAAAGAAATTAGAAATTTTAGGGGGGTTTAGTTGGGTCAAAGTTACTAAAAACAACCACTGAACGGATTAGAATGAAATTTGGTATGTAGCTTCCTCTAGGGGCCTTAGGTGCTCGCTAAGAAAGGTTTTAAAAAAATTCGAAAATTTAGGGGAGTTTGGGGTCAAAGTTACTAAAAATCCCCATAAGAAATACATAATGTAATATATTTATTGATATATATATTTTTTGTTAATATACATTTAACTTTGATTTCTCCATTCGTGCAAAGCCGGATCGGGCCAGAGAGTAGGGCCTATATTTATAATGATCAGTTTAAACAGTACAGTCGAAGTGGTCAGGGTTGGAAGTAAAACACAGTATAAGTTCAGGATTGAAAGTTTTTATAAACATCTGATAGTACAGTAAAGTGAAATATTTATTTTAAAACATTAGAACAGATCCATCAACCTTTCACCTCAATATCTTTGTAAAGTTAGGTTTTTTAACCATCTAAATCCATAAACCCGTCAAACTACGAAATCGGAATTACTTTGGACAATTTTTAACATTAAATTTTAAGCGATGTGTTTGTGAAGAACATTTAGTCCTACTTCGTGACTTCTATTCAGATATAAACATAGTCGTACTTCTGTTTGACTCAAACATACAGCGCCTGCGCACTGGAAACAGTATAGTGGAAGTGGTCAGGGTTGGAAGTAAAACACAGTATAAGTTCAGGATTTAAAGTTTTTATAAACATCTGATAGTACAGTAAAGTGAAATATTTATTTTAAAACATTAGAACAGATCCATCA
>JAGFPH010013843.1:3441-13651 GCA_018207615.1 Philaenus spumarius | reverse complement strand
ACAATGTAGTGGAACGTTTCCAGAAAAACAAGCTTTTCGTTGTAAAACATATTATAAAAGACTCAACATAATAACAAGTTCAAATGCTAGGCAAATTTGAATGCGCATACATAGCAACTATAGTAACAAAATAATTTACATTCCTATATTAAAAATAAATGCATCTTCTAAAACTATTACATACACATTTTTATTATTGGATTATTTATACAAAGTTAGGTAATCGGGCCTGTATATTTTGATAGTATAAAGTCAATATAATATTATAATACAATTATGTCTCACATTGGGTAAAGATACAATGCATTTTGAGCAAATGTATTAAATCAAATTAAGGAAGTGAGATATGCAGCAATAATATATTGGAATAATTATTCTATATCCTGGAAATGAGACTGGAATAATGCAAAACAGGTATTGTTGAGCTTAAATTAATATTGCATTCCTTTTGTTTAAGCTGGGCTGAAATAATTTATGTTATTCCACTCTGCTTAGCTACACCAACATTTTATTTTGTACATAAAGTATAATTTATGCAAAATATTTTATTTCATAAAAGTATAAAAACATTTTATAATTATTTACACAAAACTTATATTTGTTTTTAGTAAATTTATGTTATTTGTACAATTTAAAGTGTGCCTGTTTTGTTTTACAACTGTTTTGTCATTATTTTTTTTTATTTTGTACCTCTACTTGTAATTCATGTAACTGTGCCAATGATAATTCAATCCTCCTTTTATTTTTAACTTAAAATGAAGAATGAAAATAGCCTTGTGTGTTAATTTCCAATAGAAACTCAAAATGTATTATTGATTTTTTGTTATACAAAGTTAGTAAAATTGTTGATTGAGTTTTAATACTGTGTCTAACAATTTTCAATTTTCTTTGATGCCATTTTGAAAATTGGCTTTGTACTAATTTCAATTTATTTTTTATTGTGAGACCCATGCGTATCTGTTGTTGCATCTGTTATTTCGTATACATAGTAATGATTTTTCTTAAAAATGTACAAATGATTGGATGGATTGTAAGCCACAATTATGGAGTGTCTGTTCAATTCTTATTTTAAACGTAACTCAAAGTTAGTTATCATATCATTCAATTCACGATAATACTTGTAAATTTATCTTATATATTAGTAATGGCCATTTGCCAAAATATATGTAAATAGTTATCTATTACTGTAATATAGTCATCGTTTCTCTTTAACAATGATTGTATATTTTATTTGAACGTGCACTACTCCACTAATGTAATTATGTAATATTACTCACTATCCATCTTATTTGATTTCACTTTTACCTATAGGCCTACAATTTATGTTAACGCTATTAATCAATACTTAATACCACGCCCACTAGTGAAAAATTGTATACATTTGTACCTTAGTAATAGATTAAGATAGTTCTAAATTGTTAGTTGTAGGCGTCTGAAGATGACGTACTGTAGTTGAAACGAGTCTGATTATAAAACGTATTAGTTTGAGAGTTATTGTTATTGTTATTACTCACCTAATGTTGTTTCAACAATACTAATTTTGCATATACCTTAGAAAATCTATTTTGAGGGCTCGCTAAGATAAACTACTTTTGTATCAATGTTAATATTATTAAAACAGAGGTCGTAAACGGAATGTAAATAATCGTTCTCTGTTCAATATGTTAAATCCATTAGTTTTCGTCATTTAATGGATGTACAAGGCATGGATACAATATTTTCTTTCAGATTAATTAATAAACTGAATAAGTTTTTATTAATGAGAAAGACCTTTATTTCACAAATATTTTCAGTTACATTATAATGGTAACTGATGAAATTATTTAATAAAATTATACGTGCATACATAAAGAGTTGTTTCGGAATTATTAATAATAATAACCATACATACTCTAATTATAATGCTAACATGGAAATATTGCACTTTTGCAAAAAAGGTCGTTACATGAACGCCATAGAGGAATACGAGATTTATAAAGCCAAAAAATATGATTCCCCATTTCTACTAAACGACCAACTTGACTTCTATTCTAATATGTTATTTGACACACTAATTGATAGGCCCCCCACCTTAAACCAACGGAGATAAGAAGTACGAACCTAATCTCATCTCAACTCAGTTACTTCCGTATGGCCAGGCGTGCACGTCTACGAACGCTACATAATAATTTATGAACAATATTATTTCGTAACGATCTCCACCGGAGTGAAAATTATGTATGTGATAGTGTTGAGTGTTGTGTTTTGTGTATTAGTGTTTTTTGTTTTTGTTTTTTAATGTCCTGATGATGGTCGAATTGACCGAAATCGCGATCGACAACTAAGGTAAGAAAACCTAAAATAGATACTGGATCAGTTGACGTGTAATATTCTTTAATTATTAATAATTATAGATGCATAATGACAAATTTGGCCTACAATTATATAACAGTTATACATACATACTAAACCAGTTGTTCTCGTATTATTTAATAATAATACATGAAACCTTAAAAGTTGGTATAGAATTTTATTATTTTGTAATTATAAATACATACTGAAAATACTGTTCTATAATTATTTAATAATTATACCGGCAAACTTTAAAAGTTGGTTTAGAATTTTATTATTTTGTAATTATACATACATACTGAAAATATTGTTCTATAATTATTTAATAATTGTACAGGCAAACCTTAAAAGTTTGTATAGAATTTTATTATTTTTAATTATACATACACATTGAAAATATTGTTCTACAATTATTTAATAATTATAAGTGAATACTGAAACAGCTATTGTACATTAAATTAATATAATTCTGATATTATCTCTGTGTATGTTGGTTAGTGTAAGGCTTGTAGTTGTTTGTATTTCTATATATTATTAAATATTGAACAGTTACTGTCCTTAACACATATTTACTGTTTTGTAGTTTATATTTTGTTAACTACTGTAATATTATTGTGTACATGGCAATGGGAAGTAATATTATAGTGGCAGTAGCAACGCATAATTAATAAATAAAGCATGCATTCTGATCACAAGAAACTTTTTTCTAGTTTTTGGATCAGGGATTATATATAATCCATTGTTTCAAGAAAATAAAATATTAGCAGTACAAAGGATAATTTTCTAGACATTAAAGTATTTAAAATTTCCCCAATCACACAATGCTTATAAAATCTTTTCAGAATTTTGAAAAACTGTATAAATACTGAAATAAAATATAATATTTTTTACTTGGAATCTTTAATATAAAGTTACAATACATTACTAAATATATTATAAATAGAAAAAACTTTGACAATACTTGATTAAAACGCAATTACAATGCAGATACGATGCGAGGTTAGTAAACAAAATGCATTCGAAACTCATTAAACTTGTGCTAAGTGTACTGTGATTGCAAACACATAGACCTGTTGTCATTGAAGACCAATAAAGCATTAACTATTCAGTAATAGACATAAACGTTAGCTATGTAAACTATATAAAATTGAATTGAAATAGTTGCAAAGTTAAAACTACTTAATTGTAGCGTAAAATCTTAAGTAATGTGTTTTAACTTATGGACCACCGCACCAATTTTGAAGGTTTTACATCGCAATTTTGGTTCAACACATTAAACTGTAATACTAATATGACTGCCCAAAATATGTTGTGTGTTTAGAATTTTAAGCTAACATTCAAAATTAATGTATAAAGTAATTCTTGACTTTGTAAAAAAATGTGTCAATAAAATAAATACTTAAATGGTATTCAGTAAGGATGAAATCTGCTTTAATTGATTATTGATAGCGCACGTAATAAGCTAGACGCCAATGACTTATTCTAGAAACTGTGAAACTTTAGCACTATTTAAACTTAATGCATGTCAGATTGAAAAATAAACATTAAAATAATTTCTTAAACACTAGAACGTTTTAAATCTAGAGAGTTTGTATTTCCAGTACAGCTGTTTCAAATAGTTCGAGCAATGGTTTAAATGTCGAGTAAAATCTGTAAACTGTGAAATTGGTAAATGTCTTTAAATGAAAGTATTTTTATATTAGCAGTTCACTGTGTGACAAATGTCAAACTAAAAGCATCAAAATTAGTTTCTAATTATAAGTTGGTCGTATGCTTACCACTGTTAGTTCAGTAATTACCAATTATTTGTGTATGTGTGTATAAATAAAAGTCATAAAAGATGGCCAGAATATAAGATATATCGGTATCAAGGTAAAATTAAAGGTGACATGTACAAAGACTAATTTGAAACAAACTGGACGACTAATCTTGTACTTCCCACTTCTTAACCTGAAAACGAATCAATAAGGAAAACAAGACAATGCTAGAACTGATTCAACTCATAAAAGCTTATCACCTGACACTAAATCTCAAAACAATGACAAAAAACAAGACTGCAATCCTTCTTTTCGGAAAATAACAGAGATAATAATAAACAGGTCAAAACAAGTAATAGTAAACAACCTTTGCCCCTATTTTATTTGTCTGAAGCGGGTTTTAGTAATAGTTAATTTGAAATGTTATCTGATAAAATTGTTATCCTTTATTAGGTTATGGTAAATTTTGTAATAATTATTTTATAATTTAGTTCACTTTTAGTACAAGGTAACCAGAGTGGCTTTAATTCTAAACTAGTTTGGCTGATCGAAATATCCATACATTTGTATATGAGATTTCAATAAATTTTAATTTTTAAAAGTTTTACCAATGTATTGTGTTTGCCTCTTTATAATTAAACCATGTTGACGAGATTCTCGTAAAATGATAATACAATGCTAAATTATATAATTACATAAACATTGGGACCTTACAGCAATTTATATTTTTAAATATAACATTTGAGCATTAATACTTTTGTATCATAAAAATGTTTCACATGATATTACTAGTAATTTCTGTAATGGGACTAAGAATCAATGCTTTATAGGTGCTTTAGGTTCACTTCTATTGAACTCTAAATTGAGGAAATAGAAACTTCTCCTTAAAGGTATAAACAACTAGTTCTATGATATAACTAGAATAATAAAAGGTTAATATATTCCAACATGCCTACCATCAGGAAAAAAATAGTTCCATTTGAGATAAGCATATTCAAAACTCAGTGTCCTGTTAAAAACTCTCCATCAATTTCTATCCAGGCTTCTTTAACAACATTCTTATCCGCTAATGATTTCTCCACAATTAATTCAGACTTTCATTCTAGGCCTAATTAATGTTCCAAATCATCTGCCTCATAACTATGTATCATTCCTCCTTATCTAACCCAACTTCCCGTTCTTTAAGTCTACCAGAGCAGACTATATTGTGAAACTGTGATAGTAATATATTTTACTAAAACCATCAGTTTAGGCTACATATAAGACGAATTATTTTAAAAGCATGTTACACTATTTGCAATCTAACTTTTGTGAACTAAAAATTACACAAACGTTACAAGCATGACGGGACTTGGGTTATCTTATCATGATTACAAAACTAAGCAAATAGATCGTGATGACAGTCGAGTCTTTATCAATTATGATAAAGTAAACACTCTGTTGAGTCAGGTTGACTGGACTTCTGTTTACCTGCAATCTGACTCGTCTATCGTGTTCAATAATTTTTACGATATCTTAAATAAATGTATCTCTCTTTCTAGGGAAGTAAAAATTGTGCAAAATAAATTTAAACATTTAAAGCTATGGATTAATGACTATCTTTGCTATAAAATAAAAAAGAAAAATATGCTTTTTAAGAAAGTTTTAAAACAGCCTAACAATTTTAAATTACACATATATTTTAAAAATTTCAAAACAAAACTACAAGCTGACCTAAGGTAAACGAAAAATGCATATTACTTTAATAGGTTTACAAATTGTAATGGAAGCTCTAAAAGTGAATGGAAATTAATTAATGAGCTTGCTGGTCATGAATGCAAAACTAACACAATTGCCAGTTTACAAGTAAATGATACAGTTGTTATTGATGAAAAATGTATAGCAAATGAACTAAATTGTTATTTTTTAAATATTGTCAAAACCGTAGGCAAACACGCGGGTGAAGTAGACAAAGCTGGTTGTAAATATAAGCATTTTTTTGAACAAAGGTTGAGTAAAGGTTCTATGTATTTACATCTAGTAACTTTACAGGATGTTGAAAAAGTTGTTGTGTCTTTAAAATTAAACAAGGCTCCTTGAATAGACGGAATCAATTCAAATACAACAAAAATAATTTTTCCTCAAATAGGTGAAATTTTAACTCATATTATTAATTTAAGTTTTGAATCTGGAAAGTTTCCTGATAAGTTTAAAATGTCTTTAGTTATTCCCATACACAAAAAAGGAAGTAGGCTTGAAATGTCAAATTACAGGCCAATATCTCTGGTTTCTGTCTTTGCTAAAATTATTGAAAAACGAATGAAAAATCAAATTGTACAATATTTAAATAAAACGGATTTTTTCAGCACTAATCAATACGGTTTCATGGCTGGAAAAAGAACTGAGGATGTCCTTCTTGATTTCAGCAATTTAGTTATGAATGGATTGAATAATGGGGATAAAACGTGTGGTCTTTTTCCTGACATTACTAAGGCATTCGACACCGTTGATCATAAAATCCTGCTTGATGCCTTATGGGACTGTGGTGTCAGGGGTATAGTTCACCAATGGTTTATAAGCTACCTGAAAGACAGGAAGCAGTGTGTTAAAGTTGGAGCACATGTGAGCAAGTGGGGTGTTTTTGATTATGGAGTTCCTCAAGGAACAGTATTAGGCCCAATTTTATTCTTAATTTATGTAAATACCCTTTGCAACGGAAAGTTTAGTGGTAGGTTAATTTCTTTTGCTGACAAAACTGCTTTAATTTATACAAAAAGCAATTGGAATGAATGTAAATTAGCCGTGGAAGAAGATTTAATCGGCTTGCGGTTGTGGTTTGCAAGTCATAAAATGACACTTAGCACTAGCAAAACTAGTTTTATGAAGTATTCATTGAAGGATACGGGAGAATCTTTTGCCACAGTCACATATAAATGTTTAAAATGTATAAATACAAACTCACAGTGCGCTTTGAACTGTTCTTTAATAGAAAATTCCGAAAATATAAAATATTTGGGGGTTATGATAGATGAACGCATGTCATGGAAACCCCATATAAATACATTAAAAAGTAAGTTGAATCGAATTATTAGAGTTTTTTATTTCTTAAAGGGTGTCTGCCCCAAGTACATGTTACGGAAACTTGATTTTTCACTAGTCCAAAGCAGATTGGAATATGGAATTATTTGCTGGGGAACTGCTTACAACACAAACCTGTATCCTATTAAAATAATTCAAAAGGGCATTATCCGTGTCATACAAAATAAAAACAGAATTGAACCTTCAAGACCTCTTTTTCATAGTTTATCTTTACTACCACTGAAACATTTATTTGTATACAAGGTTCTTAGTGTCTTCTACAGGAGAAGTGGACAATTTCCCACTGTATATAATAGGTATAAATTATCACTCCGTTCTAGGTATAACTTGCCTATTCCAAAGCCTAGGCTGACAAGTTTTATAAATTCTTTTTCTTATATAGCTCCGAAATTGTACAACAAATTACCGGTATATATCAAACATTGTACTAGGCAACCACAATTCCTGAGACGCTTGAAATCTTGGCTGCTCAGTTTCGACAATGTGGGCATTCTCCTAAATAAGTAGTATAATCCAGCTCACTTTTTGTTTTCAAATTTTCTAAAAATTTCTTTTACTGCATTTATTTTAAAGTTGTATGCTTTGTTTGATTCATGCGCTACAGAAAGAGCCGCAAATGCAAAAAGCTTTATTATTTATTCATTAACCAGTTTTAAAATCTGATTGAGCTCAGTTATCTCTATGCTCCATAAAAGAGGCTTATATAATTATATAAAAAGAACATTTTTGCTGTGAAACTTCTTAAACTCACTAAATTCATTGTTTCTGTAGAACTCTGATAAAATAAATTTTATTTTGTTTTTTTTAAGTAAAGGTAACCCTCATTACAGGATTCCTATAGAGGGTACCTAATTCTTCCCTTTGTATTTTTAATGTATTCATTTATGTAAATTTCTTATGTTTATGTTTTACTTATGCATGTATTATATTTTACAAGGTTTGTAAAAAAAAGGAAGAATAAATTAATTTCTAATTTCTAATTTCTAAATAAAAGTTTGGAGTTTTTCCCTTTCCGGTTATGTGCATACAGATATGGGCGTGCATTACGGCACTAGGCCTCGCCCTGGCGCTATGGGGAAACGGCGTAAGTGGAGAAAACACAACTTTTTCCCACACCGCTTTCTAATGTGACTCTACCTGCAAACGAACTAGTGGATGTTTACCTCTCCCTTGAACAGAGATGTACCAGGTACTGATGTTTTTAGTCAGGTTAGTAGCGGTTTTGCTCAAGTGTCAGCATACGTGCCGGTAACTTTACTATAATAAAGATAAAATTAAAAACAAAAACCATTTGCTTTGTTGTCTGTAATGTTTTAGCCAAATTAAAGTGTACAGCTAAAATAATAATAATGATTAGTTTATTAAAGTGCAGTATTTTTGACCGGACATGCTATACATATAGCAAGTGTATTATTTATGTGTCTTGGTTTATAAATGCTGTGAATTTTACGATTTCAAGATGATTAATTAAACCCATTCATCATAAGTAAAACGAATTAAAACTGACTGCAAAGATATGATTCTAGATTCTAAAAAGCAAAAATGAATAAAATTCACAGGGAAAGGACGTCAAAAAAAAACCTTATTAGTGTTAACCCATTATAAATTACCACTCTTCGTGTAAAATATAATTTATTTAATGAGAAGAAATTATTTATAAATAATAATTCCTGTGAATTCCATCTCTTTATGCCTTTAATAGTCTAATGCCGTACATTAGGAATTCTTTCGAATAATTAAATGTTTTACTTTACAAAATTATAGGCACCAATTTGTATTCATGTACATGGAAAGTAAGATAACGCAAATTAACTGAAGATATTCTCAGATGAATACTGAGAACTTCATTGTTTTAAATTGTTTATACTACGTGAAGTGCATAACTTTATTTATACTTTTAGTTGTTCCTGTGTATTGGGGTGAAACTTTGTTCATACTAAATATCGATTGTAAAAATTTAAGAAATATACATTTTTATTACGTTTTTATTCAAGCTCGTTTTATCATCCACAATGCCACAGCCTTTAGATGTACACATACTACAACAATTAAACTATAACATAGATATTTGAGTTAATTCACATATTATTCGTGAAATTAACATCACGTTTCACGTTTCATTTATTTCAGAATATATTACAGTTCAGTCTATATTTACTTGTTACTTTTACCGAAATTTTAAAAGGAATGGAAATTTAAAAACAAAAATGTTAAAATTCGTAACATAAACAATATGTGGGGAACATTTTTACATGAAATTTGTTTTCATAATGTTTAAGTAAGTCTTAGTAAAACTTCAATACAAACAAATTCCATCTGTCTCTCTTTGAAAGTTTGCCTCATTTAGCTTCTTCCTATAGATCTGTCCCATGATTTTAACCAAATTTCAAGCTACAATATGGTGGTATAATACGATAGTTTTATTTTTGTTTGGAAATACCACTTAACAACCAAACAACATTCATGGTGGTGAATGTACATTTTACACACGGTAGGGTAAAAGGAAATGCATCAATGAAAGAAGAAGACGAAGTTGTAGTGGTCGCTTTATTAATAACGATTCAATTTAAAGACAGAAATAAAAAGAAACTTAAAACAATGTGTAAAGATTGCCATTTGAAGAGAAATGAAAGACTAAAACTCCTTTACCAACAACTTCTTTTAACCAGCATCTTTCTTCGTACAATCATGATACTACTTGCTATTTACTCATTTGATACATGGTTCTGATCTGTGTAAATCAATTAACTCTTTATTAATTAAATTGGGCTTTTGGTTTGACATTACAGTATAAAGAAAAAATACAAATATCCTAATACCTAGGTAGGGATGTGCAGTTTTACCTTCTGCATGTTATAAGTAAACCTTCCTGCAGGCAAAACTTTCTGGTATACTGTCACCGGGTAAGGCATGCCCCGAACTCTACAAAATATTACACGTGTATAAGTAAAAACGAATTCATCAGCGCCACCTATGAGTAGTTATAACAGGTTTGCTTTATTTTCTCTTAGTCTGCATAGGCCTATGTCGTATGTATATGCGAT
>JAGFPH010013842.1:0-25328 GCA_018207615.1 Philaenus spumarius | reverse complement strand
CACGTTAAAAATTAAGTTTACCATTTTCAAATGTAATAGTTTACATTCGAAACTTAATATAGACCGTTCTTAAACCCGAAGGATCAGTTTACCGCAGTTGTTGGTGGTAGTGGGGGTGTAGCTATAGTTGTGGTTGTGTTTTCCAGTGGACAGCATGCTCCTAGGTACCTATAAAATATTTGGTGTCAAGCATATTTTGTTTTACAAGCATTACCTGTTTGTAATGATAAATTACCTCTACCATCATTATCAAATGTTTAGACCAAAAATTAGTTTATAATATTAAAGAGACTAAAGTCATCAAACTAAACAAAAATTTCAATTTGGTCAATGAAAATCTAGACTAAAAAAGAAATAGTTGAAGGCAAACTTTTATACATTTTTTAAAATTGAAAGTTTTAATTTTATTAACACTTTAATATTTTATATAAAGTTTTTGTCCGGTTTTATGCAAGTAAAAAAAGAACATTGGATCAAAATTATTTTAAACGCAATTCTAACACCATCAATCCTAACGTTTGAAATTTTTTGAGAGGACTCCACTATAAATTAGTCTAAAATTGTACAATTCATTGTCAAATAATCATAAATCCTTAAATGAATCACAGTAAAGGCAGAAATTATCAATAAAGTTTATTATAATATAAATTAATATTTTATAAATCAATTTTGAAATTGAGCAGTAAGCAGTGAAATACAATTGATGGCTATCCACATTGATAACATCTATATGTTATATGTTGTGTTTACTGTGTTGGTAAAGGATGCCGGGTTGAACAAACCAATTATTACACATAACTTAACTATTACCCTTCATCCGATTGTTTTGACAGTTCAACCGGTACAGAATACAAAGGGCTACAAAAAAGATGTCTTGACATTTGTTTTAAATGTACAGTTTTTGGGTAATTCAGGTTTGAAATTTTCCAAACAGTCGCCATTTTTAAACGCTTGACTGGATACAATCGTTTATTTTACTTAAAGTATATCATGGTTAGTTTATACTTCATGTCAAGTTTGAACTCATATGGTCAAACCGTTCTCCAGATAAAAATTATTTAGTAAAAACAAACAAAATAGCGGCTATGGAGGAAACAAAACTTTTCCGGACACATGTTCAAATAGTTTTTCTCCTCACTAATATGTGCTGAATCAGATCCTAGAATACTGCAGTCATTATGAAACATCCTGCATATACATAAATAATATTTTAGTAAAAGTATGGAAAACATTCCAATACTGTGGTTACATAAATACAAGCGCTATAAAATAGTTATATCTGGAGATTTAAATATTGATCATAGAAATAGTGATCACAATGTTAAGATGCCACAGGGCTCGGTCCTTGGCCCTTTCTTATTCACTGTCTTCATCAACGATCGGCCTAGTCTGGTTTCAAATAAATTGTGTTTTATATGCAGATGACAACAACGTCTGATACGTTGTTTGAACAACGTTTTAACGTCTGATAAATTTTTTTACAGTTTCAAAAATAAATGAAGCTGTAAAAAGTTATATGATAGAAAGATCTTATCTTTGGTGTAAAACAAATACACTAGTTACAATCAATGCAAAAACTAAAGAGATAATTTTTAGTTTGCGTAGTTACAGAAAATCAGTGTGTCAAATTACTAGGGATAAACTTTGACTCTCAGTTAAACTGGAACATACACACAAAAAAGATATGTACAATAGAGCGCCGATTATCTGAAAGCTGGTCATCCGAAACGTCGATTAACCGAAAGATTAAAAAATCTAGCCACGCCAACATTACACGAATGTGCGCGTCGCTCCGGTCCGTTTCACTGTTCCACGTCCACCTCTACACCTAATCTCATCTGTGTCACTGACATCAGTGTTGTTTTAACTGTTCGTGCTGTTGTTTGTTTTGCTGGGTGACTTATTCTAGCAATGTCTACGTGTTGTGCTTAGTCTTTCTGACAAACTTAAAATTGTAGAACGATTAAAAAAAGCTACAAGTGGATCAAGCTTGGCTCGGGAGTTTGGTGTTGGGAATTCAAAGATAACTGATATTAAAAAGAACAGTGAATCTATCACAAAGTTTGCTTGTGTGCTGGACAGTGAAGATGGAAGCTAATGATGAAAAAGCCTTCCAATGTTTCAGGACGGCTATTAAATGGTTGGAACAGCAAGATGAATGCGATGCTGTCTTTGAAACACCTACGAGAATTGGCGGCAAACAAACAAGTCTCAAAACTTAAGCAAACAAACATGTTCGACTTTTACTTTTAGGTTAATTTTGTACTGTTTTTATCACATCTAAGTCAGTAAACGAAAAAAAAGTTTATGTACTGTATGTGCAATCCCCTCTTTATATGTACAGTATGTATACATAAACTTAAATCAAAGTATTACTTCTAGTCCAATAACATGTTTTATTTGCGTCTCACCCATCCCACTACCCTCAACAAAGAACTAGACTTTCTTCCAGAAATGTTAGATTATCCGAACACCACCCTGCACCAATTGTTTCGCATAATCGGAGCTCTACTGTACTTGCCTATCCAGAATATTATTTCTGCTTAAGAAACTGAGACAGCGTACAAGCATTGGCCTGGTAATTAAAGCATATTATACATTTTTAAATAGCAAAAGAAAGCAATCAAAGGCATTGTAGTTGTAAGTGCTGCAAGCCTCACAACCTTAACCCTTTCCACTCGAATTACTGGGGACCTAGTGTTGCTATCAGGTCAGATTAATTTTGAACAAATATTGCACTGTAACATGTTTACTCCCAAAAAAAGTATTTCTGTCAGTTCTAAAAGGCTGATTTTTTTAGTTTCTTCTATGACTAAAGTATAGATTGGTATGAAAAAAAACATATATTTTTATTTTCAAGTATATGTTTTTAATTTTTATTTATTAAAAAAAAATATAAATTTGTAACAAAAGACCGGAATAAACAAGGATTTTGGAAAAACTTTCAATGGGAAGCCTATATTTATTGCTTGTTTTTTGTTGCCTATATCATTATAAACAAAATTAAGTGGTTTACACATGTTTTAGACACAATAATAAATTATAAAAAAATTATAATTGAAAACAAGTTTTTTTGTAATAAATAAGTTTTTATAAAAACAATTAGTTTTGACACCAACTTGTACAAAATTGCCTCAACTATTTATTGTATTGCTTAACAACAGTATTATGTAGATCAAAACTAGTAAGAAAAGCTTTGGTAATATTTTAATCACTCAGGTTCGAAACAAAAGTTCCGTCGCCACTAACGTCATTTTGTAACAAACTGCCGTTGTCTTCGTTCATTTTATTTCACAACAATAATTATTATTATAAAAAGAACAATATTCAAAAATAAACTGTGAAATTACACACGATAACCTAGTACAACAAAACTAAACAACGCGTAAGCTCACTAAAACACTGCGTAGCAAGTAGGAACCAAACAACGGCGAGAGCAGACAGCTGTTTACAGACCGGCCAAAGACGGCAAACATTACATTTTCTAAGATTTATTTACCACAGAAACTGAACTCAAATGGTCCTAAAAAAATTCTGGGTCTTTTCTGTTATATCCCCGCATTTACAAACTATTTTCTAACACTATTTTCTATTCTCAAACTATTTTCTATAGAATGAGGATTAATCGGGAATGTCCAAATAACTATTTATAACTACTCCATAACATAATAATAAGGAAGGAAGTTTCCAGTTTTTGTTGATATTAGATAAGGGTTATCGCAAACGCGCAACTTTACTATTCGACTCTAGCCTATATCTTTGCAGAAAACGACGTCGTTTTACGTTTTACTGTTAAATGTTGAATACAGGTACACATACTGTGACTAAATAGGTTAGGTTAGAACCTTTTAGGTGTTTTTTTAATTGTTATTTTTGCATTTCTGTTGCCATTTAGGTTAGCCTAGAGTCGAATAGTAAAGTTGCGCATGTTTAAAAATTGTTTATTATTTTTTTTTTACAATTATACGTTTAAATGTTATATTTCACATTTGTAGTTCTACCCCGATTAATCCTCATTCTATAGAAAATAGTTTGTAAATGCGGGGATATAACAGAAAAGACCCAAAACTCCACAGATAGCAGCACATCTCAAACTTCAACAATAGCGGTCATCAAAGTAACTACGTCTGTTCAAATGCAATCAAAGAACGTTATCATAGCGAGTTCGGGGCTCGCCCGACATAGGAGTTCGTACGGATCAGTAGGGTACGGGGCTGCCCCGACACTCGAGTGGAAAGGGTTAACATTGCCTTGTTTGTAAATACTACACTGTCTAGTTTTGTAAAAGAAAATTAAAAATTGTTTAATCTACAAAACTGTATTCATGAACATAACACAAGACAAAAAACTATATGGACAGTATAAAAATATATTAGGCTAAGTAAAACACAACAAAGCTATAAAAAATTACCAGAGAATGCTGGAGTTGTTTCTGTTGAGTGCTTTAAAAGTGTTGTGGAGAGATGGCTTAAAATGGAGAATGATTATGTTCTCCATGATAATGTTATGGTCCTTCTATAATGTTGAAGAGTGTAATTTGGCTCAAGATACGAGACGTCTAGAGTTTTATGTATTGTCATATTTTGTGTAAATTGTTTAGTGACAATAAACTAAATAATTTGACCAGCAGAAGTGAATTGAGCGAATTTAAAAAATTAAGTTTATATGTTTTACGGTTTCAACCAACTGTATGGGAAATTGTATTTGGAATTCAGCTCACGAAACCTCTGAACAGCTGCCTGTGAGTACGAAATATATTGGTGGAATTTGTTTACACCTCTGGCTCACGGGCCACTTCGTTTCGCTTGCAGTGGATCATCCTAGCGGCCTCTTATTATTGCTCGCAGCGGTTAAACTCGCTTGTATCCCTGTCTCCTCGGTAAAATCGTCCATGTGGATTGGAACTGGGTACTTTATGATATTTTACGTTTTGATTGATTTTAGGGGAACCAGACTGCAATATGGATGATTTATATTTTAGTATAATGTATTTTATGTGTGTGTATTATGTGTTGTTCTACTTGTTTTGTTGACCATAATATCATGGTATTAGATGCTTGGTATTATGCATAGATAATATCTATTGCAACTTTATTTGATTAACAACAACATTTCTATTCTATTATATTCTAGTCAACCAACTTAAACGATTTACACAAAGATAGACTAGGCTAGCCTAGAATAGTATGAAAAATGTATTTATAAAAGTGTTTTAAACTTAATTGGGGCTACCAATGTAAACTTTTATTTCACCTGATTGAATTAGAAACCTGCAAATTCAAAAGAAATTTGCAAGGAACAAATTTAAACTAATAAAAATAAAAAATTCATATCTAGTCCTTAGGAAAGAATCAAAAGTATTTAAACCCATATGCCAAAAATTACCATAGATGTATAACACATATAAAGTATGTGTTTTAAGAAACAAAGGTTATTCCTGTAAAGCTTTATTTTTGGTTATTTACTTGAATTTAGTTTGTAAAAACTATCGAGAAAATAATAAGCTTTAGATTTGGTTATATCAATACAAGATGGAGGCTATACATTCAGATATAGCCGTGAAAGAGTATTTACAGGGTATTATTACAGGTGGAACTGTTAATGAAAATAAATAAATAATAAGTAACACCTACTTCGAGGGGTTGATGTCACAACGGTAAGGCAGAAACTCATCGATGCCAACGTAGAAAGCGCTCAGAACACAATACTTCAGATGACGACACTCGCCAACTCCACCGTCGGGTAGAGTGCAGGATCCATACGCTGTGTCAGTCTGTTGACAAAATGAAATAATACATCAAGACCACAAAAACAATCAATTTCTTCCTCTATTTTAAATATTATTTCTTGTTGCCATTCAGTGAAAACTTCTTTAGGCACACCAAGCACTTTTTATGAGGTAAAATATACGAACTCTTGATACGCGTCTTAACTAAGACCCTTTTCGTTTTTGATTTCAACGATGATTTCTTCTTCTTCATTGTTTTACACATGTGTTAATATAAAACAGAAGTTTAAGATATCAGCTGATCGTAAAAGAAGAAATCGACGAAATAAAATAGGCAGTGGTAAATTCAAAGGCCTAAACTAAACAGCTGTATGGATTTAGTCATGTCACACTACCGTTGAAATGGACATAGCATGTTCTAATTTTGTAAATTGTGTTAAATTAGTGATGCACTTGGTCATACCTCTAAAATGGACATAGTACTTAGCTTAGTTTCCATGGTAACGAATGTAAATGCTTTAAAGAAACAAGTGTTGATTCAGTATAGGCCTAAGGGCCTAACCTAAAATTATGTTGTTAAACTTTAAATACAAAATAGCTGTTTAAAGATGCGTTCACACTATGCTGATTTGTCGTGTTGACACATCAGCTGACGTGTTACAAAAAAAAAAAAAATGTTTTAAATAGGAGTGTGATATTTTTTTTATTTCTTTTTTAATTCAATTCCACTAAATGTAAATATTTTTTAATACATAATATTACAAAAGCACTTACCTCATTTTGCCCAAGAAGGTATTTTTCTTCTCCCCCACTTATGGGCAAACTGTAGGTTACATTGTCAGTTGTATAGTTAAAGAGCCAAGGCAGGTCATCCAAGGTACCTTTCTCTGATGTATCTACAACGAAATAAGTTCATTAATTAGTTAATATTGTGCATTTTGTTAATAGCTTTATCCTATAAGACCCATATTCTGCTTCCAACGGTTATTAAAACACAATAGATATATACTAGAGCGTCGAAACTAATTGGGACCAAGGGGGTTCGGATTATCAATTTGTTTAGATTTTTGAAAATATCCAAGAAAATGCCATTTAGGCTAAAATATATGCCCTTTAATCGATTAAAGTGGTTAAACAGTACAAGCAGTAATGTAATTACAATACAGTATGTAAGACTATGTACATATTATGATTTAGAAAAACTTGCATGTACACAGTAGGACCAACATGATTACACTTGTATAACTCTCAATTATAGTACAGTGCATAATTAAAAGTTGACTAATAAAAAAAAATACTGTGCAGTACACTACTGTATGTACGACACACTGTTATAGTGATTACTCAAAGAGAAATGAATGAACTTTCTGTATGAAAAAACAGGCACTATACACAAAGAAAATTGAAATAACTTTTCTGTACTAAAACACTATAACAGCTAACAATAGACAAGCCAAGGTCATTGCCCCGCCCCGCCTTGGTCAACCCTCAGACAAACACGCTGTTTGTTTATTGCTAGCGCTAAAGCAGCTTATTAGCGTGACATACAGACAACCAGTCTGCTGTGAGGCCGTGTGAGAGCAGGTATATTAAGAAGTGTTTAAAAAGAGATAATAATGTCAAACTGCGATGAAGATTTTTGTGAAATTTTTAACGATGCAATTGGAATTTGCGAAAACAACATTTTTGCAGGGGCTGCCTCAGAACGCGTTCGGATTTTTGACGTTTTGGACTATTGACGTTCGGATTATCGACGCTCTACTGTATTGATTAATTTATAAATTACACAGAGCTTGCCAGTGAATTATTAGCTTGGGGGTTCAAACCTACCAGGCGTCTGGTGAAAATTTTGTTAATGCCAAACTGCACATTTAGGCCTTTTTTTACTACTGACTGTTTTGAGACATCACAGAAAAACATGTAATGGTAAAGAATCGGGTTATAGATTTGATGATAGATTGCAGTGTGTAAATTAATTACAAATAATGGAAAATTGAGAACAATGTTTTCTTACATATTAGTGTACTTTATTTATTAGCAGGAGGTAAACACACACACAACAGAATAAGCACGCTATTTGCATAACACAGATGTGAAGTGGAGCTTCGGGTGGAGTCGGGAGTCTAAACTGCAGCAACAACGTTATACTGGTAATTCTCCCTCCGCTCACCTGTACCCCTGCTAACAGGCGAGGAGGTTTATTCTTTGAGTTGAACTGGCTGCTGCAAACGATGCTTTTAGAGCCGCGTGTTGTAACTCGCTGTCAAATTTAACAACTTTTCACTCTATGTTATTGGATTTATGAAACCCAGTGCTAAATATTTATAGACGTTACAAAAGCCATTTGCTAAACCCTAAAACTGGCATCGTTAAAGCTAAAATTGGTCAGCCCGTTTATAGCGTTTTGCAAGCATATTTTTAAAAATTCGCCAAAAATAGTAAATGAACAAAAATCTTAAAGTGTTCAGTAGCTTTTTTGTAGAAGAAACTTCAAAGAATTCGAATATGCCACTCAAAATTTGTTTCTTTTGAAATTGTAAAAGTTGATAGCTCAAGAAACAAAAAATGTTCAGTAACGAAAGGAAAAAGTTCGACTTTAGGCCTACATAACAAGTAGTAAACATTTTTTGTATTTTTTTCATAAGTGTAAAAAAGTTTCGTAATTTAGTTCTAAATAGAACTGTATAAAAACATTTATCAATTTCAAATATCTTATTTTGAAAAAAACTGTTTATATGTTCCAAGTACACACGACTGCTAACAAACCTAGGCTTAGATTGAAACGTAATTTACTAATATATGCTTTGCCCAAAAATGAAATATTATTATAACACAGTGTAGAGGATAAATAAAAAAAAAGAACGGTACAATTGTTTTTTCTTAGTTCACAAAAGTGTTTGAGTTATCTTTATTTGAATAACAAAATGACATGAATCAAATGACATTTTGCCGTGTTACAAGAAGGGTGCTTTGAATACCGTGGGAGCGACAAATGCCTGCCGGTCTCGCCACACTGTCCTAATTATGTACATCCACTGCTGTCTGGGCAAACAAAAAAAACTGGTTATTTCCAGTTAACTTCCCACCGTTAAAAAGATTGAACGATTCTCTATAAAATGGTATCAAGAAATCTGTAAAAACATATGGAATTGTAGGCGTCATTTCTGATGACAAATGGGCTGTTTCATTGGTTGAAAAACTGTTCAATCACGAGGGTTTACAGACATCTTTTGTATTAATTCTGTAAAATAGTGACATCTGATTGGAAGGCACCATTAGAAAGATAAAATATTGAAGAATCCAATGGTAGCTTTATAATCTCGATATAAATACTTCAGTAGGGGGATTTCAAAGTTGAAGAAGTGGAAAATAACAGTACAATTGTATGCAGATTCGCCCGCGGAAATAGCTGTAACAAGATATGCATATTTTAAAACGATGATTACGTATGTAAATATACGTTTTACGAAAAAGTTGTAAATACAAAAATTAAAGTTTAATTAATTTCCTTTCCAATGGTGCCAGTTTTATTACGATTGGATGATTCCAAGTGGATTAAATTACCGATTATGCAAATATTTGCAAATTATCGCTAAGGTTGGAGCGGGTTGCATTTGTGCCCGAGAGATTGAAGTCCACGGTCTGCCACTTTGAGAGTTAAGACACATCGAGAGTTTTGTGTGAGGTGATTTGGTATAATTATCAACTGTTTAACATCTCTCTGGCACGTAGGCTATTTCTAAGTGGCCTTTCCACAATCGGTTGATTCAAACTAATTTGCATATAAAACTTTTAGGTTTTCTTTACAAGCAAAATCGTGATGGTTCTTTTTAACCTTCAGTATAACTCCTGATTGTTAGATTTAGATTTTAATTCTATTACGTTTCCAATCTTGAGGTTATGATTAATCCTTCAATTTTATTCAAAAGAAATCATTATGAAATATGTGCAATTATGAAGGAAAGGTGATTGGCTTGCAATGCACCCAGAGTTCTCTAATAGTACATAAAATACAAAATACAAATATTTTCCGAAACACTTTCTACTATTCTAATAGGTTAATTACAAAAGAAATTGGTTTCCTTGTAAAACGCTTTTTGAGTACACTCCTACATAATTTCCAATAAGCCAATTTTGTTCACAAATTTCTACTAAAATTGTCTTTTTAAATGTGTAAATAAAATTCACTCAGGCTGATTTGTTGCAACAGCAACCGTTAGTGCACAATAATATACGACTTGTGTGGTACAATCTTGGAAATACATCTTGGAGCATATCCTAATTTTATTTCTAGCAAGGCAACCAGCGGTTTTAAAAGTTAAATCCGACCAAGCACACGCCCAAAACTAGCCCTCGTATTGTCCTGTGTAGGCACGCTCCCGTGCACACCTTGCTTTAAGTTTGTCTATCTTCTGCCTGTCAGGTTTAGAGGTGCATCCTATGGCTAGAAGTAGTAATAGTTGTACGAATGTATGATCGGAATTAAATCTATTCTTAGAATAGAAATTATTGATCAATTCTTAAATATATAATACAGTCTGAAAGATTGAAAAAATTAAATGTTATTAAAAATTAACTTGTTGAACTACAACAGACTCCCAGAAAAATTAAAAGCAGTTTGTATTGACCTTGTTTGGTATGATGAAGGGGCTACTCGCTTGGCTCCAACTTTAGCGACAGGTAGAAACATATATCACAGATATAAGTAGGCCTATACATATAAACATCTATTTTATTCCGAAAGCTTGACATCCGTTTAATCTCTACACTATGTAATAATTCGACCGCTGACGTAAGTTGAGCAAATTTCCAAAATTAGGTTTATAGGCCTAAGTTTTAGGGTTTCAACCAACAATTTGGAAAATAGATCTATTCACGACGGTGCTGAATAGCTGCAAAATGCTTCGCACGCCATTCCACATATTGGGAGTATTTCAATACACTTTCATTGCGTGCTTCGCACGCCAACCCCTGTATTGGAAGTATCTTCAATACACAATGCATTGCGTGCTTCGCACGCCAACCCCACGGTAGAATCCACCACATAGCTTTGAACCGGGTACTTTTATGGTATTTTATGTTTTGATCGATTTTGAGGGAACCAAACAAGCTATAAGGTCGTGTAAAAAAACAAAATGTGTAGAATAACATCCTACATTTACAATTTTTAGAAAAAAAAATCACTCTCGTAGGAAAAATCTAAAAAAATGGTTACTTCCGGTCAAAAAATGTGCTTCCGGTTGTTGGATTTTTTTGGCTAACGAACTCATTTGAGCGACGTCGACAGCCAAAGTGTGTATCAAATTTGAACCAAATCGGATTTAAAATGCGGCTGCTAGAGTGTGAACACATATATACAAATATATATATATGAAATTTAATGATACCCAAAACGTGTTCTGGGTACCATGACAGTGGCGGATCCAGGACCTCATCTGGGAGGGGGCAATACTTCCCAGGTATGCAAAATAACTTTTAGGTTGAGGGGGGTTCGCACAAAATATAAAAATTGTTAACGCAAAACGTTGAATTTGAATGGAAATATTTTGGTTGTCAACAATTTTTGACTTGTTAAATTCTTTATTTTTGTATTTACTCATGTCTAAAAACTTTGGTTTGGCATCGGCCTTCGTACAGCGCAGTTTGCTTGAGATCTTACGTTCGCTTATATTAAATATATCAAAATATTACAACTTTTACAAAAAAATATTACTTTTTGTAACAACCTGTAATAAGTGAAGCTCTGATTTTGTGACATAAGCTCCGAAACGAGTAAGAACAAGAAAATAGAAGTTGCAGATCATGTGACATTGTAACTTATCACTTATGCCTATAACCATATTATTGTGATTGAGAACAATATTTGTTCACCATACAATACTTTTGACTTCGATGAAATTCATCAAATCTATTTCGGATTTCAATTTTATTCACAAATTAAAACGTGCGTAGGCCTACACGACTACAATATAATATTTTATTTATTACTTGCGGAATTATCGGAGGTTAGATTTTTAGTGATTTTATTATTTTTTACTATCTTTCATTGTTCATTATTAACTTTTTAATAGTTTTAATTTAGAATTACGTAAAGTAAATGCTGAACTAACAAAAGGATTTTTTTTTTTTTTTTTATAAAACTTTAAAAATAAAACTCGTTCTTAATTTGATTAAGGTACGTAAATAAAGGCTTATCGCCTATATATGTACGTGAACAACTGTGTCAGAATAAAGAGGAAGCTTACCTGTTGATGTCTTCTGTTTTTTGTTGTTGTTTTTTTTTTAAATAAAAAGATGTTAATTTTGAAGTTCGATTTTAGTTCAAAACTATATCTTAATAAAATATCAAACAAAAATACACAAACCAATTAGAAAACTTGATCTGATTTTGAAGTAAACAACTAGCCTAGCCAAAAGAGCTAAGAAAACCATAGATTAAAAATTTTACTAGCCTATATAAGTTACTTTTTAAGCCGAAAACGAAGCAAGACGCTACGTGCGCAATTCATCGTCAGAACGGTGACCCAACCGATTCAACTTCAATAAGCAAGAAACAAACTTGGAAATCGATTGCTTTCCCTATCGATTTTTCAATGCGTTAATCTCGTGTTTTTCCTGTAGAAATCAGAATGTAATAAGACACGTAACCTTTTTGTTTCGAAGTTCGGGAGGGGCAATTGCCCCCTTTGCCCCTCCCCTGGATCCGCACCTGGACCATGATCGGTGCTCATTTACTACTCCCGACCTTAGGTCTTATTATAAGGGTCACTGCAATAGCTCATTTTTCCTTTGGAAATTGCCTAATAATATAATTAATTACAGTAAACCTCCGTCTAAAACTTATGCTTACATAACGAGCAAAATTGAGTACAAATTTTTACACCCCAAATATGAATTATTTTAAATATATATTTAACTCTCCCAATAGAGCAACCCACAGAAACTGATTCTATTCCAGAATTTACACAAAACAATTATCTATTTAATCCACAAACTGTGTCCTCATCTTTACTCTGATAATCAGACAGCTCAACTTCTTCGCCTTGACGTCCACCTGGGCCGGCACACCTTTGACACCCTGAAGCCCCGGTCTCCTAAGAACCTTTCCCAAAAGCCCCCTTTTTCTAATCTGTTCTCCAAATTTAAAAACTCTGTCCCCCCTCTCAGTTTCCCCTGTTTTGGCTTTGTATCAGTCTGATGGCTTACTTATCAAAGCCATTCAACAATTTTACACAAGTCCTACTTACACAACTACAACTATATCTACTCTATATTACACGATTGTGCAACTCTGCCATTGTCAAGTTGTCAGCAACTCATTCTATTTCGTAACACTAGTATTCTCTTGAATAGTATAATTCCCTTACCAGATTCATCGGGTCCATATATATCTTGTGAGAGAGTAGACATGAAGCCTTTGTGAGTTGTGGACGGGTAGAAAGCCACTGCAACATTACCATACAATAGTTTATCACCACCAAGCATACGTTAGATTCACCTTTAGTTTGTAGTAACAAGTTCATTGTAGGCCTATTTTGAAATTTAAATGTTTGTAAACAACACAGAAGATTGAGTCTGTTGAATAAAAAATAAGCAAAAGCTATAACTTAAAATTTTAAGTCATCACATACTTAAAATAGTGTGAATAAAAATAAGCAAAAGCTAGTACTAAAAGTTTGTCTAATAATTTTAAGCTTTGACTAATTTTCCTAGCTAAAGCTTAAAATAAAGTGAATAAAATGTAGCTAAAGCTAAAAATGTTTAGTGCAAGCTTGAATATATTTCAGTATGCCCTCCTGGTGACTTAAAGATGTTACCTTGACATTTAAATGTATGCATTTATGCCAATTCGAGCAAAAAAAAACAATAGGTTATGTGAGTTCATACTAAAAACTATTAGAATAAATATCCAAATTGGGAAGAATTAACACGCATAGGCCTAAATTTGTTTTATTTTAATTTAAAGTTACTTTATGTTATTTATTATAAAGAAGTGAAAATTCGTCCGAGTTCATTTCTACAATTGGAACTGAATATAACTCATTTTTTTGCGTAGAATTGCAGTTATTGTTAATTTTCTGATTGCTCAATTTGCAGCTTTGTCAGTTTTAACTGATCGAAAATCAAACTCCGTTGAAGTTGATTTATGGTTAAATCTTTTGTTTCTCTGCCTTTCTTCTTTAACATGCCTTCCTTTTTTGTTTGTTAAGAAATTTATGACGAATTTCTGATGATGTAATTCCTGATTGTTCATTAGAGTTCATCACAGTTTGCTTAATATGTTGAAGCTCTGACAGGTTAGGTTTATAATAGGCAAAGATAATAATAGCAAGAGTGTATATTATTATTATCTGGGTTTAGGTAAGAGAACAGGTAAGGGCAGGCCTACATCATCAAATCCAACTTGTGAATTTGTACAAAAATGCAAATTAATTTGAAATCTTTAATTATTTAATACTAAATAGGCCTAATAAAAATGCAAGTAAAACCAATAAATTAAAAAAAACATTTCTTTTTTATTTAAACTTTTGTTTGTTGTGATATTTTCTTCATTGGCAGAGCTATACATTTTGTACTAGCCTATTTAATGAGTTCTAATAACATTAATCCTCAAACTGCAACAGCTGTTTTAAATTTTTTCAAACAACATATGTCAGATTTTAAGCTTTGGCTAAAATTTTCCAGCTTTTGATAACTAGCCTTAGCTAAAGGTTATTCACCTCACTTTAATGAAGTGCTAAGACTAAAAGCTTTGACTTAATAGTGAAAGCTAAAGCTAGACTAAATGATAAAAGCTTTTGCTTATTTTTTATTCAACAGACACATTATGCTAATTTAAACTTATATTTCTACGGTAAAATATCACCAAACCATCAAACAAATCATAACAACATTTCTGCTTTTGCTCTTATGCAATGTAAATCTTGTTTAGCCTATTTTGTAATGTATGCCAATTGAGTAAAAATATTAAAAGTTATCCCCTCATTGACATGTGTTCTGCTATGTATATATGCCACAGAGGTTGAAACGTAGATGGATAAAAACAAACATTTCTTGCAACCTTTACATAATAACACGCTGACTAGAGCTTGAGCTATTACAACTTTTTTCGTGTACGCTGACTCACACATTCTTTCCCGAATAAGCGTAGTAACCATTTATTAATTTTGGAAAACATCTCGCTCATTAATCTCTAAATTATTTGACAAGTATAGTATTTGTTCATAAATTACTTTTCATACACAACGCAAGTGCAAAGTATGGTTCTCACAATGAATAGTCAAACGAACATTATGTTTGTCCTCGAGATTAGTTTCGGGCTGTTGTCCGTTTGAGATCACTTACACTCTTGAGACTTACTTACAGTTGTGCGAGATTCAACAGTTGCTGCAGTCTCGTGACCAGGAAACTTTCGTTTAGACATGAGACTCAACTTGCCATCAATTGTGTGACTTGATCCAAGTTTTTTTTATTTTGTATTTTTTTTTTCGAGTGCTAATCAAATTGTGAAAAAAAAAGTAGTGTTGCTTAAGATAACGGGTGGATCAACGAATTGAATTTAGAGTTTCTTGCAAATGTGTGTTGCGGTCTTAAGATGCACAACAATTTAGAAATTTCATCCGCATGTCTGCAGTGCAATTTGAACTGCTTTTAAATTTGGTAAAACACCAGATTGTGAAACAAGATCCAAAATTACTTGATGCAATTCACTCCACTCTCGTTCATCTGGCGCAAACTTGTCAACCTTCTTCGAAAAATTGGAATATTTATTGCGTAATAAAAATAAAAATTAGTTTAAAATTTAAAATGACTAATGATTGATCGGTGTTGTTCCAGTAACTATGATCATATAATTTTGAAAATACATGTAGAGGACAGAAAGTTATGCAGGGTAGTGCTATGCTATTTCAGGTATTTTTTTGAGATTTCAGTAACATAACATTATTTTGACACTCACTTGGAGCCATAGGTGGTGGTGGTCCATAAAAACCACCAGAAAATCCTCCAGCACCACCAGAAAATCCTGCTCCTGGTGCTCCTGCTGAAGCGAGCATAAATTGAGGTTGAGCTCCTCCATAATCTATAAAAGCAAACATGTTTTTAATGTGCATTTCCATTTATTATACTATAAAAAAATGATTTGCTCCTTTTTTTTTTGCTTTGTGCAGATATAAAAGGAGGGTCCCAGAAATAATACGAAGGGATGGAATAGTTTCAGCTTCTGCCACTTGGTGTGCTGGGTTCTTATTGTGTGCTGAGTTGTTGACAATTGACGTCAAGAGAAATAAGATTATTTTAAATGGTAAAATAGGTGGATGTAGCGTGTAACACATTTCAACATAGTTAACTAAAAACAATAAACTCAAAACTACAACAAAAACAATACTACACATTACTTAATCCTTATGTTACTTTGTTATTTATCTATTTAGCATGTCACTGTTGTGTTAACCTGTAAGGACGGCTTAGAAATCATAAGAGAAGATGGGCGTATAGATAACAGATTAATACATAACAAAGGCCTTTGACTCCGTTGTCCATAAAATTTTACTGAGTAAACTCTGGAACGCAGGCGTGCGAGGTGTGTTGCGTATAGTTGGTTTTCTAGCTATTTGGGTGAAAGATCTCAATGTGTCAGGGTTTCTGGTTGTCTAAGTGAACTAAAACCTGTTGTGTGCGGAATTCCGCAGGACTATGTTCTCGGTTCAGTTCATAGGCGTAACGAGGGGGGGGGGTTTTGGGGGTTATAACCCCCCATTGAAAAAATATTTCGGACTTAGTTTATATAAATACCTAATTTGTTTTCAACACCTATGCAAATGTTAAGCCACCATAAATATATTGCTGACATTATCTTTGGTTGAATTGGGCACTGACACTTTATTTTATATACCGGTAGATGCAGTGTAGTGTATCAAAGTATAGTGTTCTAAAGGCAGCACACCGCGTTTCCCGCTGCAGATATTTGCCGTCGCCGTCATATCAACAGTGGCGCGAAGGAGAATATTAGAGCACACACATTCGTCGGAAAAATAAACGATCTGTTTATTTGCCGCTGACGGTAGCTGTGCAGCCACTCGCTGCCATTACAATCGATGGATTTTCCATCTCTCCGCTGAAACAGTGGCGAATGTGACCAAATTCACGCCAATTTTCCTTATTTTAGTATTTTTTTCGTAGAATACTATCCTTCAGCTGTGTGTGCAGTTCGTCAAATGACGAAACCGACATTCTTAAATAATTGAAAAATGTTTCTTCTAGTTCCTCAAATCGGGAAACACAGTGTAGAATGCTTCAAAATCTTCTCTTCTTTTATTTATTGATCGGACGAACTAAAATAAGTATATTTTTTGCTTCCTTTTCAATCGGCGATGGAATAACAATAAAGCGAGAGGTGATCTCTGTTCATATCAATAAAACATTAAAAGAAATAATACATTACATAACACACTTCGTGATTAATGAACTAGACACTTAAGTTTAATGAATCCCAATAAGGCTTTTTATGAGCGAGGACGGAAACTAATCCACAGCCGGCAAAAAAAAAAAAAACCGCCGTGTGTTCCAAGCCTATGAGATTAGAGGCAGCGCACGGAAATATTTGGCGAGGGATGAGTTATGGTTGCTATTCTAAATTATTCTTAAGTAGGCCTGAATCACAATTAGAAGTAGAAAATTATATATACAGTACCTATATCGTCTTAAAGTACTTTTGGGAAGCCTAAAACGTGTTAATTTGCATTTTAATTTAACCCTAGAATCGGCAATGTTAACGAAAATGGATTTTTTGGCGTTTGCAAGCACTTTTTCAAAAATTCGCCAAAAATAGTAAATGAATCATAATCCAAAAGTGTTTCATATATTTTTTGTAGAGAAAGATTCAAAGAATTTATATACTGTATTCTAGTAAAAAATGATAGATGTAAAATTTACAAAGTTATTACCTCAAGAAACAAAAAATGTTCAGTTACGAAAGGTAAAAGTTCAACTTTACGTCTACATAAAAAGTAGTAAACATTTTTTAAATTTTTCCATTAATGTAAAAAAGTTTCGTAATTTAGTTCTAAATAAAACTGTATAAAAATATTTATCAATTTCAAATTTTTTATTTTGAAAACATCAGTTTTTGTGTTCCTACTACAAGACTGCTATCAAAACTATGCCAAGTTTGAAACGTAATTTAGGAATATACTTTGCCTAAAAATGAAATATTATTATAACAAAGTGTGGAGAATAAATCAAAGAATTGAACTGTATACTTGTAAATTATCTTTTCATAAAAGTGTTTGACTTAAAAAATTTTAAATAACAAAAATATAGGAGAAATATAGAAACATCCCACTCATGCTTGGTATACTACGGTTGGATATGAAGCTGCATGGGGAATAAACGTTAATTGAAAACGCTCTCATTCCCACGCTCATAGACAACAAACCTTTCGAGCCAAACATATTTGGTTCACAGGAAATGTTAGCTTGAAGCATTCTCTACATATACATATCAAAATATGTCTAAAAATATACTTCTATCACACAGATATCACGTGTAATTAGTAAGGCTGTTTATTGGTTGGAAAACTGACCAATTGTAAGGGTCTACAAAACGCCCCACAACTTTAGAATTATTTGTCCGATTTTTGATTGGATGGCAGTTTTAGATAGAAGAAAGTGTGATGCATCCATCAGTATATAGATATAATTCAGAAAAAATACTGGGCGAGCTGTAGGGAGGGACATAGAAACTGGAGATTAAATGTCATTTCGGCTTATTTCATTCGAGTGACATTTGCTTTTAGAAAACTCAAAACTAAAACGATGCTTACGTATGAATATATACATTTTAGAAAGAAATCGTAAGTACAAAAATTAAAGTTTGAAACATTATTACCTTTCCAATGGTGTTTGTCTTTTTGAGATTTGAAGATTTTTAGTGGGTCAAATATTCGATACAATCACGTGTTACAAATATGTTGTAGCCGGGAGTGATCGCACGTTCTAGGGTTTAAAAAATACCCCCCCCCCCTGTTGTTGTAAGCCCCCCCATACGGTCGTCCTGGTTACGCCTATGGTTCAGTTCTATTTGCAACGACTTATCCTAAGTCCTTGCCTCGAGCTATACTAGTGCGCGCATGCGCGTATGAATCAACCTTGTACTTGACATTGAACTACAAAATCAGTCTAGTTAGGAGTGCCGACGCATCAACTACACGCTAGCAGCAGGTCCACAGCGTCCGTCGGCTACAAACTTCTAGGCTCACTGTAACGTTTAATATTATGCCTTAAGCAAAGTAATTATATATTTATTAATCGGTATTCGCGTAACGTATAATTATAACAAATCGCGCACTCGTAAATAGTATTTAGGGGTAATAAGTTGAGTTCGGTTGCAAGCCTATCGTGTGAATATGGTGACTAGTGTTAGATTCAGTTAAGGTGTAATATTTAGATATATATATATAATTAATTTAGCGCTCGTTAAAAGCTGGCGGAATCGGATTTGGTGACTACGGCTAAAGGCAATCGGGTAAAATCAGGGTTGATAATAAATTAATTCCTCTGGGTTGTGGCTAACGTCCATTTTGCATCGACAGTTTCAGACCCGCCTTCCATATACTTACGAAGTCGATGCAAATATACGCTGATCCGGCTTTCCCGATTAACATCAAAGCGGAAACCGGTACACTAAATGGTACCAGAGCGGGTTACGATCCACAGTAAATGATACCAGATCGGGTTACGTCCCACAGTAAATGCTAGCGAGCGAAGTTAAATGAGGGAGTTAAATGCATAAGCGATATTAACCCTAAAAAGCAAATTTTTTCATGTCCGACTTTGCCGATATTGCGTCATCACTTTCGCCGGCAGAACCACTTTTTTTTTATTTTTGTGCAACCTGGTCACCAACTTACCGAGTTAATCTTTTTAATTATACATTTTATCAACTAAAATATTGTTATAAAATTTTCACGTTTGCCGTTTAAATTTTGCCTATCATTAGTTACTACACCCAGTCCCGTTTATTGTGAGTTATAAGGTTCGTATAGTGTTTGGTTTATATTTCTTGCATTATTGGTGAGTACATAAATTATTATTACTATATTATAATTAGCAGTGCCTTATTTTATTCATATTCGTAAGTCAAATTACTAAACTGTGAGTCAACCAAAAAGAAATTTAATCGACCTAACCTCTTAAAGAAAGTTGAATATTGTTTAATAGGCCTAACAACATTAAAAATTATCTTTGGTAAAACGTACTTGTGTTTCATTACATAACAACACCCTAACCAATAAACCTTAAATGTACCAATCTATAGATTTTCACTACAAAATTTGTAAACACAATACATTCAGTCCTAGCCTACACAGTCTGAATACATAGTTGCTTACTTTACACAAAATTTTCCCACATATATAGCACTATTTACAACATAAAGTCTGTTGAATCATAAATTTCACATAGTGAATGTGTAACCGGGTTTTTTATAATCTTTTCTACCAAAATAATTAATTTATAGTAGGCCTACAGCAAATAACTCAGTTTTTTATACTCTTAAAATATTATATCTGTCATTGATTGTTTTGGATAATTATTTACAAGTTAATTCCCAAATAGTAATCCTTTTTTCATTGAAACTATTGCAACAGCAGCAATATTTTACAGGTTTTGCAATACCTTAAGATACAACACACATTTATGATACAAATTTATAGCCTACCATGTTTATGTCATACAACTGACAGCTGATAGTACTTTTTTCTCAGTTTGGCCATCCAAACAATATATATTTTACAGTATTAGTGATATTGTCTAGTTACTTTGCATATTTCAGTGTTTCACAGGTAAAATGGGTGTTTATAATTTTTAGGCCTAGTTAGGATTTGTCAATGGTGTTTAATAGTATTTCAGGTGACGTAATTTTACATAAATTATTCAAGTATACACACCTTTTTGCCATTGCTGACCACATATGGCCTACACCTGCTTGTTAACAATAATTCAATACAATAAGCCTATAATCCGATACTCAAGCACTATTAGCCTAACTATTTTCCCTTTTTAGAAATCTAAATCTCATTTCTAATTTAACTGAATTGTAACACTGACTTTTAAATCAAAACTGTATTACAACATCACAACAAATTACAGTACTTTCAGAAAACATTGACTAATTTAATTAATCTTTAATAATTTCGAAATAATTAAACAATACTTAACCTAATTCTCTACTTATAGATAAGATATTTTTGTTTCATGAATTCAATCAATGATCACATTATTATAATTTTATAGCCACGATACAAATAATATTACAAAAATAGTTTCAAATAATATTCAATAATTGTAAAACAATAATAATTCCACATAATATAGTATTTTGGTTACACCTTAACAATTGGCCAAAAGTAAATGCACATTAAATATTGTTCACTTCAACCAATAAATAAGCTACAACATTTTTTATTGAGCTTATTATCCATTGATAGGTTGTTTACAGTATATCATTTAGCCAAGGTATTGAAACGCCCAAGTCATCTGGAGCTACAATATAAGTAACCCAACGCATGTAAATTGTTTTGTGTGTTTATAATCTATTGTTTACAGGTATTATACTGCTATATATTCTTTATTTCAGCTAATTATTGCCTTCATATTTGATTCAATCCCTACTAGTCCACTAGGCTTTTCCATTTTCAAATTGAGCGGGTGTTTACAGATAGATAATTGTCTATTTTTGTATTTTGTTGTTTTCAGCAAATTTTTTTTTTCCAGCTATTTACAGTTATAAACAGTCTTTAGGTATTTACGTCCCACAGAATTCCAGCTAATTCGTCAAATAAATATTACAGCCTACAATATTTAATAACTCTTCATATATTTTAAATAACGCCAAACTTTGAAAAAATTTTAGTAAATACTTCAGATAAAACAATAATTTTAAACAAATTTATTTCAATAAAAAGTTTTCGTCCTAAATCAACAATAGTAAACCGACAACATATTTTATAATAACATTGCCACCGATTGATTATTTCTCAAAACTACAGCTACACCTAAACAACCATATAGCCTATAACAAATAAATAATAGTTACCGAATTTAACAATCAATCAAATATCAATAATAGAACACCAGACTTATACACAAACCAAACCAACTATGGCCAATGAAATTAATTGGGATCTGACCGTTCCAACACCTTTCCCATTCCCTCTAAATATCAAACCTCCACACCGCAAATGGATCAGCAAATTAACAGCACCCCAAGCTAACCAACTACTAACCTATTGGCAAGTAACCCCAGAACCAACTCTCGAACTTAATCGCAGTTTAATTCGTGAACAACTCGATCTTTTTAATGACTCCCAACCGACATTACCAACAACACCTACACCTATAGATAACCACAATGCCCCCGTGCAACAACCGACCCAAGTAAAACCTAAATCACCAGTATCGCTCCCATCATCAGCGTTAAATATAATAAAATTAATAAAAACAATCGATACTCGTCCTTCCGAGGCGACTCTACGAGCGTTATGCCAAATTAAACGTACTGCTTACCTATATCCCAACTTCGACAAATTAATCCTTTTAGAACTTATACCAATCACAACAGGCCTACCAGCCTCACTTTTAGAAAAAGCTATAAATTCCAACGCCACCATCGATCAGTTTTGTAAAACAATTGTCACCGCCTTATTCCCACCCCACATTAAGCATACAGTTATATCTGATTTAGTATACAGACAACAGAGAATAAATGAACCCTTAGCTGATTTCATAACAACCGTGCGTGATATGTCCAGTTTATTAATACCGGAAATTACACCTTTCGACCAAGTCCACTTGATATTGTCCGGCATGTGCCCACAAGCTATGGCTCGATTGGGAACGGTTGATTTGCCATCAAACGTGGACGAATTGTTACTACTAGTACCACATTTGGAACGCACTTATCCTCAGCACAATCACAATAACAACACACATCAACCCCCTAACACTCACAACCAACCAAATCATTATCAATCTTTTCGAACATTCAATCACCAACCAAACCAAACAACAGCACCGAGAACATCACAACAGTACCGACAATACAACAATAATTATAACCCACCGAATCAATACCGAAATCAATCCACGCAACAATATCGTAGATATTAACCCAATATAATGTATTCAGTGTAGAAATTAATAACTCTTATGCCAAACCAAAGTAAAACTACATAACAAAATCAACCCAATTAATGAATAATCTTTTCTATTATTAAATTAAATTTAAATATTATTTAACAAAATAAGATTGAATACAATACGTATCGTTAAATAAGAAGTTAATTACCAAACACCCTACAGTATTTACCGTTTACCCCCCCTCCAATCTAATTATCAACCCGATCGTTCCGACCTGCCTTTGCCGAACACCTAGCTCCGATCGGTGATATTAGATTGTAAGCTATTTCTTATTTCATATTTCATTCTTCTAAATTATAGCAATAGCACACACCTCTAATCTATCGATGGTTTCGTTCGGTCGATAGGTATGGCTTGGGTAATCTCTTACGAGGGCTTACCTCTACCTAACAAGACGTAACAACTATTCGAAGATTAGAGTCTTTTTTCAGATCCATCAAATTTTTTTTCCCATTACATTTATAAGGTCTCACCAAACGTCCAGTCGTTTTTATATGTATCGCCGTGTGTAACCAGCTCCTTTTCTTAGACTATTATTTTTAATTTTGTTCATTGGATATAACATTAACTTCATTGCATTAAAATTTTTTTTTATTCTCAAATAATTGCTATGAGCTTTACACCGGAGATATTTGGAAATGATGACGACTTTTGGAAAAAGTAGTTAGGCCAACTACCAGAGAATCTTTATATTTGCATCCTCTCAAAACCTTCCTTAACTTAGAGTCAACAACAATATTTACATCAAATTTTTTTTTATCCCAAATCATCTATCCATCCACATCAGAACATACAACATTTTGTTATACTCTCTACTATCTCTTTACTATCTATCTACCACTCTGGTCTGTCTTAGTTTATAAGTTAGTTTTATACATACATATATTTATATATATATACGGAATTAGTATTTAAGAATTCGCTATAGTACTTAAGTCAATATTGAAATAAATCGAACCCACCCCTTAATTACGTCGTGCTTTACAATGTACCGTGCGAACCAATCGACGCGAGATAATCCAATCCAGGACGACGCGTCGAGCTCCACGTAAGCAAAATTAACACGACGTAAGTTACAAAAACGACATGTAGAACGGGAAACAACAATTTCTTTCAATCAATCTTACGCAGGCAAAAGGTTATATACTTAAATTCGTGCCTCGACTTGTATTTTTTAAAAAACAAATTCCTATATTCTATCCATTACATATACATTGTGATATTTTTGTTGTGTCTCATGATAAACATTTTTGGTGTTTATCGATGGTTGTCGTTTCGCCAGTTTCAGCCTACCAGCCGAAACTGTGCCCTAAATAGTAATTAAACCATACATTGGTTTTTGTGTTTTTTCTTGTTTGTGTCTTTATGTTTATAAAATTTTTGGTCATCTTTTTTATAAATCTATTAACTTCAGCGCATACACCCAATTTTATATTTTTCTTCTGCACTAATCACCGCACTTGCTTTTATTATATAACGCGAAAACCCAATAACCTTACAACCATCCTTTACCCACAAAACCCAACAATAAATAACTTCAATTTATCTTAATCATGTCGCGTTATTGGTGATGAACAATTTTGGTAATTTAATTTTAAGATAACTTTAGTAAATTCAATAGTTTTAAGAGAAAATTTTAGTTCATAAGTCAAATAGATTACCTATACCTATACCTATACCTATAAACCTATACCTATACACCTATACCTAAATACCTAATTTACACCATTACCTAACCTTCACTCAAAAAATATCCTCACCTAACAAAAAAACCTAAAACTAAATTGCCAAAATATCATAATACCTCACCTAAACCAAAAATTCGTAAAGAACAACACCAACAGCAATAGATCATCAAGAACTGCCACATATATGACTCAAAGTAAAGAATCCCAGCGGAAGATCAACAACTAATAGAGACAAAATCTACAAAAAAAAAAAAAAAAAAAAAAACCATAAAAAGTATTTAACGACGATAACAACTGCAATATCATCATTCTTTCTTGCTGGTTAATGAGCATATATATCTACAACTTTTCGTCCTACGCAATAGTCAGCAAACGAATTTACACCCATCCTAAATTATCCTTTTCATTACTAAATCCTAATTCTACATTAATCCCTTCATAAATTCAACTACAACCAATTTCTCCTCAATAATATCACTCCTTTCAAATTTTTCCTACACCAAAATATAATAACATCTCAAAACATTTCAATCCGTTCTTCAACCATGCCACTTAATCCTCAATAATACTCCCACCTAAAAAACCATAGATTAAAAATTTAAGTTAAGTACCAACCAAAAATAGTTTATAGTATTATATGTAAGAACCACCAAATTCACCCTATAACCTCAAACTATTCCATCACTCTTTAGCGTAATAATTTTTTAATTGTAC
>JAGFPH010013841.1:95-23522 GCA_018207615.1 Philaenus spumarius | reverse complement strand
TGTATTTAGCGCTAAATTAAACGTTGTAAATCAATACTAGTAGCGCTGTCGTCTACTTTTTTTTAAAGAAACTGAATGGTTAAACGATAACTTAATGCAATAGGCTGTTGCACAACTTCCTTGCAAGCAGTTTAGTTCAGTGAGCTTCTATAATGTGTGCATATTTATTTTTGCAGATAGTGTATAGAATAAAGTAATAATTGTTCTGTACACTATTAAATTTTGCATGCAAATACAATTTATTATTATTTCTTCGCAATTCTGCATTGAAATCCCACTCTCAGTGTAGAAAATGTTTTAGAGGTATTTTTATGCGTATAAACGTTTTTTGTGTCTACAAATTTGATTATATAAATTAATAATAAAAAAAAAACATCTGCGTACAAGATAAATAAAAGTGAATAATAGATAAACCAAACAGGAAAGAAGTAAAATAAGAAAATCTGAAAAAGTACTCGGGTTGTAGGCCTAGTTCGGATTTCAAAACCTGGTACAGTGCTTAAATATCGTTTACTGTGTACACTTGCCCGGAACTCACTCCCGGAAGCAATAAAGTTGGTTGAAGGCCGAGTCGAGTTTTCGAACATCCTTACATGAACCAAATCGACGAAACTTCCTTGTCTTGAAGAGAATGGTGTAAGAATGTGTTGGGAGTAAGCTTTGTGAGCTATTTATTATGAGGCTATGTTATGAGCTGTAATTGCTTTTTTCTCTCATTAGTTTTTTTTTTTATATATTTGATTTTGTACTTATTATATTGCAAAATAAATGATACTTGTCTTGCCAATACAGTAATTGTTTCAGAGATTTGTTTTTCTGTTTAATTTGTTATTATTAATATTTCCTGTATATTTGTTTGTGTTTGTTTTTATTATATACTAGCTGACCTGTACGGCGTTGCCCGTGGTGGTTGGTATTTTCAGTCTTTTTAACGTAATTGTATTCTTTTTAAGTGTTCAGTCAGTGAGTGGTATTTGGCTTTTATATATATAGATCTCAAATAATAAAAGCACTATTGTCATAATAATAAAATATCTGAAATTATGATTTTAGTAACTTTGATCCCCCCAAACCCCTCCTAAAATTTCGAAATTTTTCAAACCCTTTCTTAGTGAGCACCTATGGCCCTAGAGGAAGGTACATACAAAATTTCATTCCAATCCGTTCGGTAGTTTTGAAGAAATTGTGATTTAATAACTTTGATCCCCCCAAACCTCCCCCTAAAATTTCTAATTTTTTAAAACCCTTTCTTAGCGAGCGCCTATGGCCCTAGAGGAAGCTACATACCAAATTTCATTCCAATCTGTTCGGTAATTTTGGAGAAATTGTGATTTAGTAATTTTTACCCCCCAAACCCCCCTAAAATTTCCATGTTTTTAAAACCCTTTTTTAGTGAACACTTATGGCCCTAGAGAAAGCTACATACCAAATTTCAATCCAATCCGTTCGGTAGTTTTGAAGAAATCGTGATTTAATAACTTTGATCCCCCCAAAACCCCCCTAAAATTTCGAATTTTTTCAAACCCTTTCTTATTGAGCACCTATGGCCCTAGAGGAAGCGACATACCAAATTTCATTTCAATCCGTTCCGTAGTTTTTGAGAAATCGTGATCAGTGAGTCAGTGGGTTTTCGCTTTTATATATATAGACTAGGGGAGACCTATAATCTAATAATATACTCGGGGACAACTTTAGAAGTTGTAAATTTAGCTGTTATGGAAGATGACGACTTTGTCGCTGAAACGCGTTGCATGTTTAAACGTTGTTTTTTAAAACCCATATTTATAAAATGTTATTGTAAGTATATTATTTCACTCAGAAGCCAAGCTTAGATGTTAAGTTTATTATTGTAAATATGCTTACCATAGGGCCTACTATGAAAATACTGTTCTAAAACCCGATTTTGGCATTAAATCCCCAGGAGGGGGGGGGGGGGGGTTGAAGTATTATTCGTAGCAAATGAACAACATTTCTTTAAAAAAAAAGTAAAAGAATTTTTACTGTAAGTTTTGTTTTTATTAGCTTCGTTTGACTTCAAGGCTAAATAAGTATGGAGTTCATTATTTGCATGCAATTTGGTGTCCAGTGAAACGTCTGAAAAAATGCCGTATTAGGAAATGTGTACCTACTGTATTGTTAGCTGCCAAAAAAACTTTAAAATTTTGTAATATCTATACATATTTATAAAATTGAAGTGTCTGTCTGAGATCTCGAAATAAAATACTTTTTTCTAAGCTCATTTGGTTATTCTCACTTTACAAAAACCTAAACATGTAGGTATTTTTTAATGTTTTGTCTGTCTGTTTGTCCGGGCTAATCTCCGGAATAGCTGGAAAATTTTTGACCAATTTTGAAACTTTTATTAGCATGTCTCAATTGGCTTTTCAGAGATTAATCCACGCTACTTTTTTATCACGGAAATATTTAGAGTTTCTATTAATTTTTTTTTAGGCCTAAATATGAACAAAATTAGTGTTTGTTGAACGGACGTGGTCTGTGTTTTAAGTTACTGTATTCGCTGGAAACCGTTAAATATAATATACCAGGTATCTTAAAAGTCCCACCCCCCCTCTTTAACTTTTGTGTTTGTTAAAACAAACAAATATCCTTTGGGGAACGATAATACTAACTTAACCCAAAGTATATTTTGAACCAATTGGAAATTTTGAGTGTCCCCTAAAAATGGGGGATTTTGGGGGCAACTCAAAATTTTTAAATGGGAAGTATGGTCATGTGATACCTCATTTTAAAGGTATATTTAAGACTAGGAAAATGACATAAAGAAAATTAAAATCGGACCACCCAAAACAAAACGGCGGCACCGAACGTGTTGAAATAAATCGACAAAAAGTTGCTAATATGTCGAAAAGGAAGAGTTATTAGAAAAAATTTCAGGAGACAAAAAATGTATTTCGAAATGCTTGACCTAAAATATTGCTTCCAAATCGATTTCGTAAATTTTAAGTCGACTCCTACATCTTCAAAAATTTGTAAAACATAAAATTTACGAAATCGATTTGAAAGCAATTTATTAGGTCAAGCACATTGAAATAAACATTTTTTGTCTCTTGAAATGTTTTGTAAAAACTCTTTCTTTTCGAGGTGTTAGCAACTTTATGTCGTACAACGGTACACGCTTACGCTTTTGCAAAGTATCAACGGCCCTTCTGCGGGTACGCCAATCTCTACAACGCTTAAGATATATCGCCGGTGAGGTGACTCTGTTTTTTGAAATCTAGCTCACTTTGCAACGATAATCTTACAACTGTACACTTTTGTATCGCCCTGTAGGGTGTCAGTCTTTTTCGACCTATACGACACACCTCAGCGAACGTGTACTGTGTAGGATAAGTTAAAATCACCCACTGGAAGTACAGGCTATCCTTTTTCTTTAAAGGGCCTGGGTGATTTAACTGTTTGTCTAATATTACTCTGAATATTTCGACTAAAAAACTACAAATTACACTTCCAGTAATCTTAATAAAACTCAGCTTTGAGCACAAGCAAAAATAGAATTTACTATCTGTATTCCTCGAGGAAGTGAATACAGTGGAACTGACCTTGTAAATAATTTTATTTGTGCCTTGGATAATTATATAACGTAACACCTTGATAATATTTCTAACACTAGGAAATATAACAATGGAATATTCAACAATAGGTAAGTGAACGTTAGAAACTTTTTTATACTGTAAAATAATAATCATCCATTTATTAATCTTAAAAAACACAACTCAAAAATAATACTTTTGGATATCTCTTTTCCAATTTATACAATTTGCAACAAAAGCAATTTTCTTTAACTCTTGCTTAATCTAATAAGGTAGAACAAATTTTAATATTACTTTTAATTATGCTTTTAATTAATATGCTTTGTTCCAAGCTTTTTATTAATTACTTATTTTTAATTTATTTAAATTATGAATTTACTTTAATGATTTTTATGCTATACGACTTTAGATATTATAAAAACATTTCACACTAAGAAAAACAATTTCCAATCCTACTAACCCAGTATCTGTAATAAATTAAATTTGAATTTAATCAGGCAAATTGTGGGGAATAAACGTAAATTCGCTGACACAGACCTCAAATTTGTTGTTTAAGATGGCCGTCTAACACGGGGCTGATTGTTGTTTATAGCAGCAGAAGAACCTGTAGGGTAAAGTTGCTCTCTGCGCTTTTGGCGATGTACAACGATGACAGCGTGCTGTTCTATTGTTGTCGTGAAGCTGCGTCAGATGTTCTTCCGTTGAGTTATAGTTGCCTGTGGTTTGTAGTAGTCCTTTATGTGTCCGGGGATCGTCCTGCTAACTCTTCCACGTTAGATACTCATGTCCAGTTGTCCGCCAAAACGTTCCAGAAGTCCAGGTCCCTGAAGTTTCTTAGCTACTTCATTGATAATATAGCCTTAGCAGTATATTGTATTCCTGCTTATATTCCTGTATCGCCTTGTCAAACCGCTGATCACTTCACCCGTACAATAGCAAACTCCGTACTAACTCTTAAAAATCCATAAACAGAGAGACATACACTCCGTGTACTGTCGATCACCAAAAATCCTCAAACAGAGTGACATACACTCCGTGTACTGTCGTTCACCCAATAATCCTCTTGAAATTCCCGTCCAGGGTTTATAAAGCCTCCTTCCATCTCCACTTTCGCGATTTTTTCGCGAAAATTCACTTTTTCACATTAAAGTGATTTTCTTACACCTTCCTGTGTGTAAAATCATCCTTTGTTTAGTGATACATTTAAATCCTTTATTTTTATCTTGTTTATCGTAGTTTTAAGGCTTAAACTTCTTAAATTATTTGAATGCCACATCCTTGTTCCGGCCGCCAAAGCTCCTCTCCGCTCTGATTGGCTCAGCGCTTTACGTGGTTCTTAACCCTTCCTCTCCTATTCTACTGCGCGAATTTTCAACTTTCCTTTCTAACTCCTCGCGGTTTTATGGGATTTTCCCGCGAAATAGCTTTTCTTAATCTGTGATTTTTTCCTGTTTTTTAGAGACTTGAATGAAAGTTGTAGGACGCTCCATTCTCTTCCTAGGCCTTCCCTAGCGTTTTCCCAATGCATTTTCTTTTAAAAATTTTCCATTTTCATTATTTTATATTTTCATTTTCATTTTCCTGAAGGTCTATTGTTGTTGTGACAATAGCCGAAGTCTGATTTCTATAATAGGTTTTTTAACGAAGTTTTTTGCCATTTAAAAGTATACGATTTTCCAAGTTTAACATTTACGTTAAATACCGGTAATTTATTTAAAATACTGGTTTTTACAATAATCAATTTACCTCCCTTCTTTATTACTTTAGATTAATAGTTTAAAAAATACAATTTTCCCTACTGACTTAACCGCCAGGTGTGAAAACTCTTACCATTCATAATAATTATTTTATTTGAATTTTCTTTTGCTTTTCCTAAGCAACTAATCCTTCTTAATAACATGTACTCATTAAACTTTATTAAACTTTAACTTTAATTGACTTTAGCGTCAGTGTTTCTACCCTGATTCGCTAAATATTGAAATTATGACTTTTTGTCATACCACCTTTTTTATAGGCCTTATTTTGCTCATTACAAAAATACCTCCCTTCCAGGCTTTTGAGGAAATTTGAAATTTTCCCTAGACTTTACTTGATTGTTACGTCATCACCGTTTAGTATTACGACCTGAGTCTCATACGTACAACACACCCGTGATTAGCGTAATGTGTTCCCGCCATAGAACCCAAATACGTAATAGTCCTGGATCCAGGTGTTCCCTAAAAATCTTTGATTTTATTCTAAGTTAATTTTACAATCCCGAACAAGCTCGGGTTCAATAGTTCCATCTGTACGATAACAACCACCTCGCCGGGACTTGTTCAAGGCCGCGCTACATTGGGTTCATCCACATGGTCGCCCAGAAATCTTGCATTTTACATATTTCAATAAAATTTCAAAATTTCCGGATTTACACGGGTTTTGCCCGTTGTAGTCGATTTATTTCAACACGTTTAGGGCCGCCATTTTGTTTTGGGCGGTCCGATTTTTATTTTATTTATGTCATTTTCCTAGTCTTAAATAGATCTTTAAAATGAGGTATCACACGACCATACTTCCTATTTACAAATTTTGAGTTGCCCCCAAAATCCCCCATTTTAGGGGACACTCAAAATTTCCGATTGCTTCAAAATATACTTTGGGTTAAGTTAGTATCGTTCCCCAAAGGATATTTGTTTGTTTTAACAAACACAAAAGTTAAAGGGGGGGGGGGAGTGACTTTATAACCACCCTGTATATCAAAAAGGAATGCGATAATGTGAAATGTACTCATACATGTTAAATACACCTCAAAACCTGATTTATAATGTTTATGTTCGTTCGGGAGATTTAACAATCTTGCAGGAAACGGGAATTTTAGCGTTTATTGGTGTATGGATAGTAATTTTCGTAGGCCTAAAAGGGATACATAGATCGATTTGGGCGTAGCTCACTGTACGTTTTTGAGTCGTGGAACTTGGATCTATAATAGTTTTTTTTTATTACGTGTAACGGTAATGCATAATATTTACCCTACAGTCCATTTATATTTAATCACACCTGCATGCGAAGCTGCAGGTGCCAATTAGTACATAATAAGAAGTTTAATATATTTCCTGATGATTTAACAAAGTCTTGCATTAAAAGTTGTAATACGACGTTAAACAATACTGTTTAGTAACTCATGTTTATTATGTAATTTGGTCGAAACTATAATCCTTGTCTACCACCTACCTAAGCGTATAACAGTTCCTTTGGAATAGTTTTTCATTTGCCGAGTAGTCTTGATGAGTTCCAACGCTACAGCCAAGTGCAAACAGACTTGTCAATGGCCTTTGTCTCTACTTTGACTAGATGTACATTGACTGTAGCTTTAATATCGCCTCCGAGTCAAGTTTACTCGCAAACTAGGAATGAAGAGGAGAACCCACGACTTGCAATCAGACCTTACAGTGCATTCACGTTAATGTTTGTTTTTAATAGATAGCGCTAGTGTCTAGACGCACTATCACTCGGCCGCTATTTACCTACAGAATTATTTACACTATTCTTTTTTGTATTTTTAACGTTGTACTTTATTCTCGTAATAGTGAACTTATTTCCCGATGTTTGTACTCAGTCGTATACGTTAATTAAATTTTGAATTGAGACAAAAAATATTTGAATTTACGAGTTAACATATTGCTGTTTTGTAAACGTCGTTATGCTGCACCATAGCATTAAGGCTCGGAAGGAGTGAAAAATATTTCCGAGTCGACCGCAGCTCTCCAAGTGGCAGTGCTGTACACTATTAGCATTGAGTTTGCTAGGTTTTCATTCTTCCGCTAGCAATTTATAGGGCAGCTTAATAAAGCCGGAGAGCAGGGCCGGATTTAGCATTTTGGCGCCCCTAGGCCCAATAATATTTCTGCCCCCTAGTCTGGTTAAAGTTACTCTTGAATACGGTTGAGTATTCAACCGACAATGATAAGTTGCGCACCTAAGTTTATGTCAAGCGCGATATTGTGTTTATGTGTTGGTGTGATATGTAAGTGTGTATATGTTTTATTTATTTTAATGTGCGACCATCTCTTCGGAGTGATTATAACTTGATAATGGAGTTTCGGCTCCGAAACATGTCGTAAGGAATACACGACTAGAAGTCACGTGACGGATCTAACAAGGTAATATTATTATTATTAATTATAATAGTGACTTGGTACCACAAACATGCTAATCTATATGTTAATTGCTTAAACACCACTCCACGATGCAATTTTATCATTGCAAGTTTTTTGAGTAATTTACTTGGTTCTGGGCTTAACAAAATGCCGTCTTAAATAAAACACTTTTAGTAATTTTATGTATTAAAAAATAGTGAGCTCACGTTTGTGGGACTGAAACAAAACGATCAAAACCCGCAGAGCATTTTCGCAACAAAGCATGGCCATTGCCATGTTAATAACTAAGGTTTTGTTCAATTTAGTCATTTGGTCATTTAGCATAGTGGCAGTGGCAATACGATGCGTACCGCTCGACGACATCCCTAGAGCCAGTTCTCCCGTGTTTGAGATCAATGTTGTAACGAAGTTGATGCGTAATGTTGAAAAATAGTTTAACTTTACCAACAATTATTTGTTCCAATGAACTTCAAAATCAGAATGATTTTTTTGTAATCAATTAAAATAATATGTTAAGTTATGGCTATTTATTTTTATTTCTAGATATTTTTAAAAATATTTTTTTTTCTCTCGACCCCTAGGAGCTTGCGCCCATAGGCCGGGCCTATTGGGAAATCTGGCCTTGCCGGAGAGAAGTGGGTTACACACATAACCCTGTAGTCCAGGCGCTACACGGGTTGAGTATGCACTGAAAGTCTGACAAAGTTTGACTTTTAATTATTGTTGGGGATATCGAGTAGATGAAAAAAATCGATGATGTCGCGTTTCTAGGGTGGTGACAACTCGGGAGGGGGAGGGGGGAAGTTTCGCGCGTGAATGGTTTACGTTTCCGCGTCTAACTCTAAAACGGTTAAAGATAGAAAGGTGGTTTAAGCGTCTATCTACGCCTAAATATATTTCCCTTCGAAAAGTTTATAACAACTTTTCTTCTATCTCTTATACTTTAGGCCCCAATCAACATTTCTGGCAAAAAGTAAATTTTGAAATTACTTTAAAATGAAATATCGGAAATATTGTACGTTTTTAGGACATGTTACAGAACATTTATTGTTAGAAAAACTAACAAGTAGTACAACAACACCAAGTTTTTGGAAATCAGTGCAAAAACAACAGAGCTACATTGAATTCTGTAAGAGTAGGCGTGGAAAATTCGTAGTAGTATCGAGGCAAGTCGCGCACGTGAATGGTTTGAATGCAAGAGACTAACTTAAATTTAAAGTAACATTATCACATATATTATTTCTCAAGGCCATGTTTTTGTCGGTACGCCATAACTTTCTTAATACATCATCAAATTACATGAATGAGGCATCATTTTAAAGCTTTTCTTAACCGCTACACCGCAAAAATATACAAAATACAATTATATGAAAAAAATATATATAAAAAATAAAGAATCCGAAAGTAACAGTGATGTAAGATCAAGTAAGTTTGTAGGGATATTTTCCTGGCGTTGGCAACACTGATGATAACAATACCAGCTGGACAGCTGCCGTTACGCCACTACATTGCTATTTTTAATTAATTGTAAGCGTGGTTATAAACAGCATTGTGGATACACCTATTTGTTGTTGTTTACCTTCTGAAAGTTGGTAAGTTGTTTAAAATTATACAATACCAATAACAAAATTATTTCTCTTTAACATGGATTTAAATTAATAAAACACTGTTAGTAAGTTAGAATGCGAATGCTTCGCACGGGTCAGCTAGTTGTATTTTATTATAGAACCTATAAATGATGTCGATAAGAGAATACCACATAATTATAACAGATAAAATTAGTAATAATAATATTAACTAATTTAGTACATATGGTTGAACAAGTTTAAGTTACTTTTAGTTTATGTATTTGAGGTACACGAAGTTTCCTTTCATCCCTCTTCAATTTACGTTTGCAGCAATAGCAATCTTGAATCAAATTTCCGAAGTTAAACGAATAGGTAAACAAATATATTGATGATAAAAGGTTGTATGTTATATACAGTTTATAACTTTAAAGCAAATATTATAACTTGTTCTATAACTCATACTTTAAAAAATCAACTTCACAAGAAATTATAACGATTGCCCCAAACTATAATCTACACTGGGTTTGTTACAGATGACGGTTGAAATCAGCTGTTATATTGTATGTTACTCACGTATGTACGTACGTACGTACGTACTTGCACTCGCTTTTATAGCAGTTGATCATACCATACAAAGAAAGTTTAAGACAGACCTCGTATATGTGTGTATGTTTTATTCCCGGATTGATGACAGTAATTACGATTAAAAATTGCTAATTTTTGTTTGTTTGTAAAAGTGTCCTAGTAGGATTCTTCACATCCGATTCAAAATGACGGAGTTAGACCGTTTAATTATTTTTTGGGTAGGGATTTGATGAGTAAGTATATAAGTATATGTTTTTTTCCATCTTGATAAGTGGTAGTAAATATGTTTCAAAATTACTGAATTTTCGGGGAAAGGGTCCTTGTAGGATTTCCCAGTTACGGGGTTTTTTATTTTTCGATTCGACGCAAAACGGCGGCCTATTTGATTCAACCCAAAATGGCAAAGTTAGAGGAAGAAATTGCATGATTTGTCCCACCCATAAGCCCGAGTACAATTTGTGAGTTATTTCATTCGAAAGGTAATTCAATTTAATATAATCCTGTGCAAATGTATTTTTGAGCAAATCCCGGAACAAGGAACAAAATCATCAGGAAGCTCCTGATAAATGGTTTTCCTGATAAGAAAATTCGGCTATAGTAATGCGGCAGTGCTGTTACGCTTTTTAGCTAATTTCCATAGGAAAAATGAGCTATTGTGTAGCTCTTATGGTAAGACCACAGATCGGGAGTAGCAAATGAGCACCGATCATGGTCCCCAGAACACTTTTTGGGGTGTCATTAAAAATCATGTATGTATATAGACCTATGTGTTCGCACTTTATCGGCCGCATTTTAAGTCCGATTTGGTTAAAATTTAGTACACATGTTGGTTGTCTACGTCGCTCGGACGAGTTCGTTAGCCAAGAAAATTCAACAATCGGAAGCACGTTTTTTGACAGTAAATAACTATTTTTTTAGATTTTTTCTACGAGAATGAATTGTTTTTGAGTTTTTTTCTACAAATATAAATGTAGGATGTTATTCTTCACATTTTGTTTTTTTACGCGACCTTATAACCCGCTTGGTTCCCCCAAAATCTATCAAAACATAAAATACCATAGAATTACCCGGTTCAAAGCCATGTGGTGTATTCTACCGTGGGGTTGGCGTGCGAAGCACGCAATACATCGTGAATTGAAGATACTCCCAATTCGGGGGTTGGCGTGCGAAGCACGCAACGCTTTGTGTGTTGAAGATACTCCCAATACGCGGGTTGGCGTGCGAAGCACGCAATGCTTGTATTAAAGATACTCCCAATATGCGGAAAGGCGTGCGAAGTACGCAATGCTTTGTTTATTGAAGCACTCCCAATATGCAGAATGGCGTGCGAAGCACGCAATGCATTGTATATTGAAGATACTCCCAATATGCGGAATGGCGTGCGAACCATTTTGCAGCTATTCAACACCGTCGTGAATAGACCTATTTCCCAAATTGTTGGTTGAAACCCTAAAACATAGGCCTATAAACTTAATTTTGGAAATTTGCTCAACTCACGTCAGCGGTTCAGCTGCGTGGTGGAATTATTTTAATACTGCTATGGATGTTAGAGTGCAATAATGATTGTGTACTGAACGATGACTAATGTAATGCACTGTCTGTCGACGATTAATCGAACACTAATAAAACAGTATCGTATTCTATGAATAATTAAATTACAACAACGTAAATGATCCTGAACCGGTTTATATTAATCTAGCAGTTCTTTATTGAAGGTTGCTAACAAGACAACGAAATATGCGCGTTGTCAGTAGAATTTTGCTGTACTTTGACAGTCTTGTTAACGTAACATAGTGTACACAAACATCTGCCCAGACACAATTTGTTTTACACTTTACGTGTGTTTATTCCACTTCCCTTCTTTCGATTCTAACGCAGGTTAGATATTGCCTTCATCATTTCCTTCTGAAAAGATAAAAATGCGGCACTAAAAAAAGGTGACAATCATTTTTAAGGATTAAAGTGTTTTCATCATACTGCATCGAAAACAGCAGTTTTCTATACCCGTTCGTAGACTTGTAAGTCCTTATTTTCTGTGCGCCAGATGATTTAAAAAATAAGAATAAATATATTAGTTTTATGTAAACACTTTATTTTAATAATAACACTTTGATTTATGAGAGGTTAGTTCCAAAGTATAAAATAATTCGACCACGCAGCTGAACCGCTGACGTGACTTGAACGAATTTCCAAAATTAAGTTTATAAGCCTATGTTTTATGGTTTCAACCAACAATTTGGGAAATTGGTCTATTCACGACGTTGCTGAATAGTTGCCTGTGTACGAAATATATTAGTAGAATTGTTTGCACATAAGCCTCCAGCTTCGACTAACGCGCTCCTTCGTTCAACTCGCAGCGGAAAAACTCGACCTTGCCGCCTTGCTTCGCTCGCAGCGTACAATCTCGGCCGTCGGCATAGGATCAGATGTCCTCCCATGGTAAAATCAACCACGTGGATTTGAACCGGGTACTTTTATGGTATTTTATGTTTCGATCGCTTTTGGGGGAACTAAGCGAGCTATAAGGTCGCGTAAAAAAACAAAATGTGCAGAATGAAATCCTATACTCCTTTTTTTGGATAGAACTCTAAAAAAGATTCATTCTCGTAAGAAAAATCTCGAAAAATATTCACTTCCTGTCAAAAAACGTGCTTCCGGTTGTTGGATTTTTTTATTTAACGAACTCGCCTATTATTTAACGAGACAGAGAGAGACGGAGAGAGAGAGAGAGAGACAGCGACGTAGACAACCAACGGGTGTACCAAATTTGGACCAAATCGGACTTAAATGCGGCCGCTAGAGTGTTCTGGGGACCATGATCGGTGCTCATTTACCATTCCCGACCTTAGGTCTTACCTTAAGGGTCTGCTGTAGTGGCGGCCATCTTGAATTTTTATCCCATAAGAGCAATGTTAAATTTCAAACCATTTATTTCGTTTTATTTTTGATCATACAATTGTTTGAAAGGTCTTATTTTATTTTTTTTATTTTTATTTATTTTTTTTTTTTGCTTTCCATGCTACTTTGGGCCTTTCGGCTAACGAGCATGTTTTTTTGGGTTTTTAATATTTTATGGTCCCCCGCGGGATTTGAACCCGGGACGTCTTGCTTATGAGGCAAGTACCATAGCCGTTGAGCTATGACAGAGGACTGGGTCTCATTTTAAGCACAATTACAATACGCATCCGTTTTGCATTTTAGATTTTTTAAAAATGCTTTTCTTTTGTTATGTAATTGACATTTTGTAAGTACAAAGTTTGAATTTTTATCCTACCACAATAAAAAATTAACAATGAAAAGTAATTGGCAAGCCGGATCACCGAAATTTTGTAAAGAATATTCAGTTTTTTTTTTTCAGCACTCAATTACAAAAGATGGATTTATAAAATGGTTTGAAATAAGGCAATGTCAAATCGCTCAGCCGCAAGAAATTGCACTGTTTAGATACGGTTATAGAGAGAAGCGCTTGCGTTTCCGGTTGCTTTCTTGTTTACTGGAGCAGACCCCTGCGATAGCTCATTTTTCCCAAGGAAATTCGCTAATAAGATTAACATAGTGGTTTATGCATTTTTTGGTGTTCTTAAAATGTCCATCAGTGATGAATATAATGAGCCTGATATTAAAGATAATATTTTTAAACAGTCACAAGAAATAACTGCGAATTTGGTTCCAAGAAAATCAAAACACCGGTGTGACATAATTGAATACAATCAGTGTGACAAAAGTGATGACGTGCTGCTTGCTTATCTATTGGAAAAAGCCAAGCGCATGGAACCTACTTCTTTGTGTAGTACATTTTCAATATTGAAGAATGGTATTTCACTAAAAGAAAATGTTAATAACTTTTCTAAAACAATTGCTTTTCCGTAACGTCAGAGGACTGGTTGCACGCCAAAAAAGTCGAAGGTACATCAGAGCGGGTTATGATTTAAATGATGTTACTTTTTCTGTGTAGTATAGTGAAAAGTACCATACGTGACTCGCCCGGTAGGTTTTTCCGTGCTTGCATGAAAATCCCGCACTCATCTGAACTTGGAAAACCAATATTTACCTGGCTTATAATGTCTCGTAATTTGTAGCTAAAATTTAGTTGTTTAATTGGTGGGGACAAAAATGTACCTGCAGAATTATTCAAAAGTATAATCGATAAAACTTTAAATATACCTGTATATGTTTATTTGGTAATCGATTGCACATAGAATCGATTAATCCTTTCAATTGATTGACTTTCTCTTGTACTTATTACAAACGACTAATTATTTTTTTGTTAAAACAAATTCGATTACTACCAGATATTGTGCATATTTTAAGTGATCTCTTTTTATTAACGAAGTTCCACATGAAATACGAGCTACTGCCGTGACCCTTATGGCGAGATCCAAGATGGGGAGTGGTAAATGAGCACCGATCATGGTCCCCATAATACGTTTTGGGGTGTAATTAAAATTTGTCCATATTATATGTATAAAGGGCGGAGAAAAAGTCTGGAAACGGTTTAATATTTCGTATATAAAGAAAATTTGAAGGTAGATTTGGGAACATTTAAAATTTTTGAGTTACAGCCATTTTGATTTTTCAAAATTGATTTCGAGCGGTTCAAACAATGGCATATCGTTTGAAAGCTTATTTAATTCTGAATCCAAAAAGAAGAATAATGAATAAAATTAAAAAAAAACAAATTAAAATAGTAGGCCTACAGAGCAAAGTGGGGTATATCGAAAAACACGATTTCGTTGCTTTTTAGCCGCCATTTTTAATCGGTTAAAGATATGGATGTGCAAATTTCACATCCATAATTAGGTTTCTCTTGAAATTCTACATCGAAATGATGTATCACATGACCATTTAAAAAAAACAAAGTTACATTCAAAATGGCGGGTCCAAGATGGCGGATATTTTTTTGAAATCGTTATAAATAGTATTTTTACATAGAGTAGGTTCCTCAATCACACCTACCTTCAAATTGTCTTCATGTACGAAATATTAAACCGTTTCCAGACTTTTTCTCCGCCCTGCATACCAGGTGTCTTAATAGTCCCCCCCCCACTTTAACTTTTGTGTTTGTTAAAACAAACAAATATCCGTTGGGGAACGATACTAACTTAGCCCAAAGTATCTTTTAAAGCAATCGGAAATTTTGAGTGTCCCCGAAAAATGGGGGATTTTGGGGGCAACTCAAAATTTTTAAATGGGAAGTATGGTCATGTGATTTAATTTAATGCTCTATTTAAGACTAGGAAAATGACACAAAGAAAATAAAAATCGGACCACCCAAAACAAAATGGCGGCCCCAAACGTGTTGAAATAAATCGACATGAAGTTGCTAATATCTCGAAAAGGAAGAGTTTTTAGAAAAATATTCAAGAGACGAAAAAAGTTTATTTCAAAGTGCTTGATCTACAAAATTGCTTTCAAATCGATTTCGTAAATTTTACGTTTTACAAAATTTTCTAAGGTGTAGAAGTCGACTTAAAATTTACGAAATCGATTTGGAAGCAATATTTTTTTAGGTCAAGCACTTTGAAATAAACATTTTTTGTCTTTCGAAATTTTTTCCAAAAACTCTTCCTTTTTGAGATATTAGCAACTTTATGTCAATTTATTTCAACACGTTTAGGGCCGCCATTTTGTTTTGGGTGGTCCGATTTTTATTTTGTTTATGTCATTTTCCTAGTCTTAAATATACCTTTAAAATGAGGTATCACATGACCATACTTTCCACTTAAATATTTTGAGTTGCCCCCAAAATCCCCCATTTTTAGGGGACACTCAAAATTTCCGATTGCTTCAAAAGATACTTTGGGCTAAGTTAGTATCGTTCCCCAAAGGATATTTGTTTGTTTTAACAAACACAAAAGTTAAAGTGGAGGGGTGGGACTTTTAAGACACCTGGTATGTGTTCGCACTGTAACGGTCCCATTTTACGTCCTATTTGGTTCTACAAGTAGCTCAGTCGAGTTCGTTAGCCAAAAAACTCCAACAACTAGAAGCATGTTTTTGTATTAGGAAGTAACAGTTGTTTGAGATGTTTCGTACTAGAATGAAACGTTTTTGGCGTTTCATCTAAAAAAATAAATATAGACGATTATTCTGCAGATTTGTTTACCGTATAGTCCGTCTGATTGCCCCCAAAATTAATCAAAACGTAAAATACCATAAAAGTACCCGGTTCAAATCCACGTGCAGATTTTACCGTGGGGGCATCACTCAGCAAGGTCAAGGTGCTAAACTCTCAAAGCGAGTTTTTCAGCTCCTTCGTGAGTAAACCGATTTCCCAAGTAGGTGGTTGAAACTCTAAAAAACATATTTTTGAAATTCGCTTTTGAGGAAAAACCAATTTCTAATCTGTAGGCCTACCCATGGGCGGATCCAGTCAGTTTTCAAGGAAGGGGCTGTCTCCTATCGGGGGGGGGGGTGGGGGGGTATAGAATATTTATTTGGAATACAGTGCTTGAAAACGTCTTTTTAGACTATTTCACGATCACCTATTTTGAATAGGAACTAAGGCTTTACCCAAAAATAAAGTTTTATTGTAACAAATTGTAGAGAATAAACCATAGAATTGAACTGTGTACTTAAAAATTTTAAATAGATTTATTCTAAAAACTTATTTCACTAAATTACAACAACTAAACAAAATTCTAACAAACGTATAGTATATAGGGTGGAACAAAGTTAGTGTTAAAAACTTCGGGAAATGGTTCTATGGGTAAAAATAAATAAAAAATCAAGAATAATATCTTTTCGAAAAACGCTTCATTTTCCAAATATCCGCCATTTTGTTTCTTTTACTAAATAACTAATATCTAGATAACGGTTTAACCGATTGAGTTCTAACTTTGCATGACGTTTAACCTAACAATGATCTATCTTACGAAAAATAAGCGATTATATCCAATCATGCACTTTAAAATGACGGCTGTTTGAAAATGTCAGACCTAAATTACTAAAAAACCGTACACATTTTAACAAAAAATGTCAAGACACCTTTTTTGTAGCCCTTTTAATTCCCTATCGGATGATTTAACTTTCAAAACAATCGGATGAAGAATAATAGTTAAGTTAAAGACAATGACAGCAAATGTACATACAATAATGTAGTATTTACTGTGTTTGTATAGGATGCCGGGTTGAATAAATCAATTATTACACATAACTTAGTTTTATCCTTCGTTCGATTGTTTTAACAGTTACACCAACCGATAGGGAATCAAAAGGGCTACAAAAAAAGTATCTTGACATTTTTTGTTAAAATGTACGGGTTTTGAGTAATTTAGGTTTGAAATATTCAAACAGCCGCTTTTTCTTAAAATAGATCATTGTTAGGTTAAACTTCATTCCAAGTTTGAACTCAATCGGTTAAACCTTTCTCTAGATATTAATTATTTAGTAAAAGAAACAAAATGGCGGATATTTGGAAAATGAAGCGTTTTTCGAAAAAAATATTATTCTTGATTTTCTATTTATTTTGACCCATAAAACCATTTCCCGAACGGCTAACGCGCTTAGGGCTTTGAAAATGTACATAATTTACGGAAATAACCGAATAGTTCGGAACGCTAAACCAGGTTTTCCTTATATTAAACGAAAATATAGAACTTGCACCTCAAATCGATATTAAAATTAGGCCTACTATACGAATACTGCATATAGATTTGTAATAGATATATCGATTGCAAAATATGCTTTCTCATTTTTTGAAAACTGTCCAATGGCAAGGTTTTACAGACAAATTCATATCTAAGAAACTATAAGAGTGACGAATCATTAGAAGATCGTGGTAGAAAGTTAAAATCTTGACAAATTCAGTGATGTCCTTATCTTCTTCTCAAAACAAGTCTGTCTAACGATTATGTGCCTTTAAAAAGTGACGAGTTTGATTCATTTCCTTATGCTTTCTAGAGAGGCATCAATATTGATTTAGGCAACTACAATTTTACAACGACGATTACATATGAAAAAATATTCTTTTTAGAAGAAATTTGTAGATACAAAAATAGAAGTTTAAAACATTTTCTTTCCAATGGTTTTTGTTTTATTGAGATTTGATAATATTTAGTGGGTGAAATATTCAATACAAGTTCTGTTGTCTGACACTACTCAATTGAGCAGTCTGCCACTTAGACGATTAATCAAAAATATAATAACCCTAAGGGGGGGGGGCTGCAGGCTACTAATTGTGCTGCAGAACGTAGTTTTCCTCCCTCAGAAAAGTTTAAAGAAGCATTTCTGAAGGAAGGTCGAACTCGCTTCCTTTACTGTGTACTATCGCAATAAATATAATAAGATAACACCAATTAATTCTGCAGTTGCATAAAATGAATCTAAATACATAACTAAAGGGGCGGCAAATGGGATCGAGCCTACTGGCTGCAAACTTATAAATCTGGCTATTAAAACACCCACATTGTGTGAAATTTTTCTTAATTTGCATTGTCCAACACTGTCTCATTACAAACTAATAAAACTTAACCAAGTACCGGTTTTAATTGTTTTTGAAATAGTACCGATCCTAATTATTCCTGTTTTCAAATATGTTAAACATCATACCTATAATACAACCTACGCTTGATTATCATATCACAACTAGTAAGCTCCTATGAAAAATGACAAGCAGATTAATTAGATACACATAAGAAATACATTATTTTGAAAAATATACTATTTAAAAATAACAGACTTTACCTAGGCCTACCTAACTATGCTCACAGAAATATTTAACCCGGTAAATGTGTTTAATTGTAGAATAAGGATTATAAACAACTGTAGGCTTATTTGTTAAAATTGGTATTTATATATGTTAATATAATAATATATTTAAAGAAATATACAAATATTATCTTCTAATTACTTTTTTCATATTAATAGATCAAATGATTATAGTAAAGAAATTAATAATTGAATATGTTTATATGTTATAGAAAGATGATGTACGAATGTTTCCGAAGTTAAACGAATAGGTATCTCTTCTTTAAATTTGTATAAACGAATATATTGATGATAAAATGTTGTATTTATATACAGTTTATAACCTCAAAGCAAATCTTATAACGTATTACACAGCGTACCTTAGTTCTATAACTAATATTTAAAAAAATCAACTTTACAAGAAATTGTAATGATTGAAGTTGTAAACGTAACCTTAAAGTATAATCTACACTGGGTTTTAGTATGACAGATGATGGGTGAAATCAGCTGCTTTATTATTGCCTATGTTACTCACGTACGTACATATAATACAGTGATTGTACGAATCGAGCGATCGCGGTGGTATGCCGGCTGGGGTCTCTCCGTATATGTGTGTTATTTTACTTTCAAATTTGAGAATACTTTTATTTTCGGGTTATTTTTTATCGAATAGCATTAGTATAATTAATTCTTTGTTAATTAATTTAGTTTCGTGTTGTTATTTTATCATGATTCTATGCAAATTGCTAAATGTTGTTTGGACTTAAATTAATTATGAATAATTAAACAAATGCACGTTAATATTTACTCGTAGGCCTATATCAGACAAAATTTCGTGCGAACAACCGTTTTTCGCGATAAGATAACACTGTTTTGCTAATGTTGAACTATTTTGTGTATACAGTACAGTGTATAACTGACTGTTACTAATTACTACAGCTTACTTTACACCATTTGCATTTATTAGCGCTAAATAATCTAACAAACCAGTATCATTTGCTATGCGTAATTAAATTATAACGTCTAAAATGATCCAAACCGGTTTATATGGAAATATCGTACGATGAAAGATCGCTTTTATCACACGAATCAAGTAGGACCACTTGTCGATTCCGGGGAAAGTGTTAGGAAACTCCCGTGTCCCGGATTTTCAAAACAATCTGGTGACCGAACGCAGAGCGGAAGCGGCCTGACCACCTGCCTGTACATTCTACAAGTTTGTTGCAAGGCTCTTCAACGTCCTTCAACTTCGAGGCGCCGTGCATTGTACAGTCTCTGTTAAAACTTTACACTTATCTGAGGAAACTGCCCGATAGTACGTTGCCCTTTGTCTCTATAGTGTTTCTTAATTATTGTAGTAAGTTTGTTTGGTAGGCAAACTGTATATTATATATATTACTTGTCCGAATCAGTTAAAGCTTAGCTCCAATTAATGGGCTTTCATATATTAGAAGAAGTCTAACAATTGTGTCTGTACATAGCATGGGCGCCCTTACCTATGGGCAGAGGGGGGCCGCGGCCCCCCTAGCTCTCAGGGAAAGGAAAATATGTATATTATTAATTTTGTCAGGTATTTTTCTTTAAAGAGATTAGCACTGACATATGTTTTAAATGTTACGTGCCGTTTGATTTTACATATACTTATTTTATTTTTTACAAGAGTTCAAGCATGAGTTGCTGTGTCACTACTTGGTGCCGCCTCTAAGAGCGTTGTGTATTCACTGACGGTGTAAAAGGTAGAGACTCAATGCTGTGTGGGTTAACATTTCACCTGAACAGCCGAATTGGCTTCCCAAATTTTAGAACTCTAGAAATCTAGAAGGAAAATATCGGAGGAAAATGGACTCCTTTTGCATTGTTTATTGAAAATACTTCCAATACGGGGGTTGGCGTGCGAAGCACAAAATGTATTGTATATTGAAAATACTCCCAATGGGGGGGGGGGGGGGGTGCACTGTCTCAGCAGTGAACGTATTCCCCATACCCCGGTATAGTCCTCCCCTAGAAAATATCATATGGGCGCCCATGATTACTTGTCCGAATTAGTTGAAGCTCAACTGGGCTTACATATTAGGAGAAGTTACAAATTTGTATATCTATACATACACAATACATAGCCTATAAATAAAATTGAAGTGTCTGTGGTTTAGAAATAAATACTGTTTTCTAAGCTCATATGGTTATTAACACTTTACTAAAACCTGAACATGCATTTTTTTCATTTGTTGTCTGTCTGTTTGTCCGGGCTAATCTCCGGAATGGATGAACCAATTTTGACGAAACTTTCATTGGCATGTAGAGAACTTTTCAGTGATTAATGTAGGCTACGTTTCATCCCGAAAATATTTAGGGTTCGTACTTAAAAATTTTTAAAAATGTAAAAACTATTAACATAACTAGGGGTATTGCGAACGGACGTGGCTCGTGACCATTATAAATACAACTGATTTGGATCAAAATCTTAATACTTTGATAAGATCGTCTGTGTTTTAATTTACTGTATACACTGGCTTAACCGTTAAATATATATCAAAACGTATGCAATAACGTGAAGTGTACTCATATATGATAAATACAAATGATTTATTCATCATATTATATTATAATGCCTCCAGAACTGTGGTATAGACTATATAATGGTTTACATACCTTAATGTCCGTCTACAGTCATTTGGCAGGCATGTAATTTTTGTCAGGCCGAAATGATTTGTAATTTTTATGTTCGTTCGGGAGTAATGTGTAACCAACTGGCGGAAAACGGGAATTTTAGCGTTTATTGGAGCATAGCTTATAATTTACGTGAACCCAAACGGGATACGTAGGTCGATTTGGGCAAACGCATTGACGTAACTGTGATCTAAAATAGTTTTTTTTAAATTGCGTGTGTTGGTAAAGCACGATATTTACCCGATAGTCCTTTTATTTATTTAATCATATTTGCGAGCGAAACCATAGGTACCAGCTGAAAAAGGTGAATCGATAACTTAATTAATTAATTAACTAAAATTTTCAAATAAATATTGACTCAACCTTCTGCAAAATATTACAAAATGTGTTAAATTCACTTACGCAAATTTAAAAATTAAATCTAGAACTCTAATTTATCAACAATTAATTACGAAAATATCAAGTTATATTGGTGTCACAATAGCTTCTATATTTCCCAATTTTTAGTAAATAATTGCTTCTTACGCGAAATTTTAATACCTATGTAAGAAATTTGCTGAGTTAAAGAGATTTCTGAAATGAGAAATGACAGCTTTTGTTAGTAGATTAAAGTTATATCTAATGTATAGAAAGTGAGCAGTATTTATTTCTAGTTTTTTTAGGCAATTTGTCTAACATGACTGAACTATAAACAGTACTAAAAATAAAAGTGATTAATATTCACGATGATTTCAATCAATGTGCGAACGGATATGCATGTCATTCTATCCATAAAACGTGAAACAGTTAAAGCTGTTTGCGGGTGTTCGCTGGACTTATTTTATCGTGCGGAACGAAGTATCAAACATCGCCATTTCGATTGTATCTCGTCTGTGTTCTGTAATAGTTAAACTATAAACACTTTACTGCTGTCGGCTCTAATCGTTTTATTGGCGTCATTCGACTAATTTTATAACTATTTATTAAGCTGTACAATCGTTTTTATTGCACGATTATGTTTTCAGGAGTTCATTACGTTTGATAGCGATACTAAGCGCAAATACTTACACGCCCCAAAGAATGATTTTAACAAATTAAATACAATAAGTTTTGTCTAAAGCGTAGGCAGCTGAACTAAACCGAATAAGTATTGTGAGATTTGTATACTATTAATTAGCCGAATTTTCGAAGAAAATAAGCGCTGTTACACTCGACCCAACGTTGGTCGGAGGAGTGTAGGACTTCGTTTCTTTATGTTTCATTGGAGACGATACCCAAAACTCATTAATTTACATAATATATATATATATATATATATATATATTTTATTCCCGGATTGATAAGTGGTAGTAAATATGCTTCAAAATTGCAGGCTTTTGGTGAAAGGATCCTAGTAGATTTTTGGTGACTTTTTTTCGATCCGATTCAAAATGGCTTAGTTAGACAGTTTAATCGTTTTTTGTTAGTGATTTCAGGAGTATATAAGCCTGAGTACAATTTGTGAATTATATCATTCAAAAGACAATTCAATTTATTATAATCCTGTGCAAAGATATTTTAGGTGCTATACCGGAACAAGGAACAAAATTCATAGCAAACTCCCGATAAATGATTTTTTTCGTTATAAATGTAAGATAATTGCGCAATTTCTACCACTCTTTAATCAGAGTACAATTGCGAATTATATCATTCAAAAGGCAATTTAATTTACTAAAATTCAGTGCAAAGGTATTTTAGGTACAGTTCCCGGAACAAGGAACAAAATTCGTAGGAAACTCTCGTGATTTTTTCATTGTCGATGTAAGATACTAATTGCACAATTTCTATCACTCATAAGGTTGAGTACAATTTGTGAGTTACACCATTCAAAAGGCAATTCAGTTTACTAGAATTCTGTGCAAAGATATTTTAGGTGCTATACCGGAACAAGGAACAAAATGCATAGCAAACTCCCGATAAATGATTTTTTTCGTTATAAATGTAAGATAATTTCGCAATTTCTACCACTCTTTAATCAGAGTACAATTGCGAATTATATCATTCAAAAGACAATTCAATTTACTAAAATTCAGTGCAAAGGTATTTTAGGTACAGTTCCCGGAACAAGGAACAAAATTCGTACGAAACTCTCGTGATTTTTTCATTATCGATGTAAGATAATTGCACAATTTCTACCACATAAGGTTGAGTACAATTTGTGAGTTACACCATTCAAAAGGCAATTCAGTTTACTAGAATTCTGTGCAAAGGTAT
>JAGFPH010013839.1:0-12394 GCA_018207615.1 Philaenus spumarius | reverse complement strand
CACAGTATTTTGCCGATAACAGTATGATTATAATATTTGTATAATTAAAATATTTCGTCGTATTATCACTTTATATAATTAGAATAAAAAAAATACTAGAGGACTTACCTAAACTGTTTAGTCACAGTATTTTGCCGATAACATTATGATTATAATATTTGTATAATTATAATATTTCGTCGTATTATCACTTTATATAATTAGAATAAAAAAAAAACTAGAGGACTTACCTAAACTGTTTAGTCACAGTATTTTGCCGATAACAGTATGATTATAATATTTGTATAATTAAAATATTTCGTCGTATTATCACTTTATATAATTAGAATAAAAAATAAAAAACTAGAGGACTTACCTAATCTGTTTAGTCACAGTATTTTGCCGATAACAGTATGATTATAATATTTGTATAATTATAATATTTCGTCGTATTATAATTACGAGAAAGGTGGATGCTCTTTAATAATGGTCGTCAACCCCAAGCGTAGACAACCCTGACAATCGCTCTCTCTCCCTCCCTCACACTCTCTTTCTCCCGCCCCCACCGTTGGCAAATCTCCGCACCAAGAGGTTGCCGACGCATCCCCCCCATCTACCTGACACCCGTTGGCAAAACTCCGGTTCCCGTTTTCCTCATTTGTAGATTCGTCCTTTTAGGAGGTTGTAGAGTCGGGTGATAAAACTAGGTTATGCTTTTCAAGTTAAAAATTCATGGGATATTAAGAAATATACAAATTTCCTGTTTTTATTAAGCATTTCAGTGTCAACGTTTTCTCTGTTAGTGAGCAGACTATTGCATAATTTTAGCGATAATTTATTAAAATAATGATACTGGCTTCGAGATGTGCTGATGAAAAGTAAGAAATCATGATGATATTTTGTCAGTTAACTGTAGTTTATTTTGTGTACAAGAAATTTATTTTTCAGACTGTGAGTTGTTTGAATGACAGACTTTTTAATAATTACGGTTATGTCTCGTAAACTCAAAACAATGTTAAAGATAAGAAATTCTGAAAATGTTAGAAAAAACAATAATATATATTTGGAAACAATGTTTTTACAAATGAGGTTTTCTTAAAGATGAAATACAGTAATACCCACGATATTTCTGAATAAAACACAAGTCTGTTTGATTGTAAATTGAAAATCAACAATCCAATTTACATGCACTTTTTCCACTTGTAGCCTAAGTAGACGCAGATTGTATAGTTGAAAATTAAAACGATAATTTACAAAACAGAATTTCTTTTTACTTATAATTCACAAAATTACTTAATTTTATGCAAGTTAGATTATGAAAGAGGTATATGAGTGCATCACAGGTACGTCGATCGTCATTACGTAGGTTTGAGTCTAGGCAATTTGTGCTGTAAATTGAAAAAAAAATCTTATTGTTACAGTTAGGCTACTAACAACAACAAACAACTAAAAAAACTATCATAGACAATAAACAATAAAATATACTGACAAGTAAACCAACTTACCGACGAGTATCCAAAAGTATAAACCAATTTTTAACAACACAATCAAGAATTAACTAAAATAATAATAATAACAAATTTCTCCAACAAAAATAATAATAAAAAACTAAAAAATGTAAACAAGTTAATAATACGGGAATTTTAAAAAAACGTAAACCAATACTTTGTAACACGTTTCAACAATACAGTCAAGAATTACAAATCAAGAATTACAAACAAACTAAAATAATAATAATACAAAATTTCTCGCACAAAAATAATAATAAAAAACTGAAAAATGTCCACAAGTTAATAATACAGGAATTTTCAAAAACTTAAACCAATAACAAGTTTCAACAACACAGTCAAGAATTACAAATTTGAATAACTGCCATTACTAAAACTAATAAAAAAATAAAAAATGTTAACTTTTTAACACAATTTACGAAATGGTGAAGCACAATGTCCATTTCAGAGGTATTACTAAGCTATATATTTTATTACCATTAACATATTAAGCCTATGATGTAGGACAATCTGTTACACTTATATACCAAACTCAAATATACTAAATTCGCAATGCGATCGTGGCCTAACCGGCTAAGGCGCTAGTATATGGTGATGGACTCTGATGGTTCAAATCTCGGCAAGGCCAAAACTTTTTTCAAACTGATTAAATAGAGCGTTTCATATTAGGAGCGTTTCACAAAATGCATGGTGAAACGCGTGACGGTAAAATCCGATTCGCCCCCAGCAACAAGAAAACAGTATACTCTGCTATACACACATGTATACAAATCGTTTGGACGTGTTGCGCATTTACACTTCAAAAATGTCCTTAATTAAATTAAACACGAGTTGAAGCTTATGCAATTCTTAACAAAGTAAGAAATTTTAACAAGAGAATTTATTAAAACTAATAAAATTTTATCCAATAAACAATAATAATAAACAATTAGAACAATTTCCTCATCACAAAAGAAAACAAATATTGACAAGTAAATAATGCACGAGTTTTCACTATCAAGGATAACTAACAACTAAAGGATTGTCTCTACTTTAATAAAAAAGTAACAATCAACAAAAATACCAATAAACATCTAGAAAATGTAAAAAAAAAACAACTTAAAAGAAAAACTATTACAAAATTGAACACACTGAAAAAAAGTAACACATCTCAACAATTAATAAGAATAGCAAAACTAATTAGACTTAAATAAAAATTTACGAAAAGTGTTCACATATTCAAGACGAACAAAAATAAATCCCTTACATAAAAGAAGTAGAAAACGAAACCTAACATTTAGCTTGGCAACTCTGTTGCAGACTGGACGAGCGCTACATTAAGCTAGTACTTATTTTTGGTTTATCAGAATCAGTAATTTGACATTGTAAAGAAATACATCAAATGTAATCATTTTAACAAACAATGTTTGCTTGGAACGAACCCTGTGTGTGAATGTATACAAACAGGCACATAACCAGTGAATTTGTATCACAACTTGTCCACACGTCACGTATTTTATTACTCTACGTGCTGCAAAACCCTGAAGCCTTATTTTCTACCCTCGTAAGCCCTTTAGCCTTTTCCTAACTATGTTTCCCCACACTTATTTATACTTCAAAAACATTTTTACTGGATTTTAGATTGTTTGGTTTTTCTAACTAAGTACAAAAAAAAGACCTTTTTATACAAATGCGTTTTTTTGTACTTTGAAACGCCCGATTAGATTTGTTTTACTTTATTGTATTACCAGAATTATAAGTAACTAGTACCATAGATAATGAATAATAAAATAGATTATGCATGCATACGGCGGCAGTGTGGCGAAAAAAAGGTTGCCGGGAAAATATTGCAGGATCGCGCCGCGAATTTACGCTAGGGAGAAATCATTCAAGGCATAGGTGCTACACACCACTTTCGTCGATTCCCCCATAGATCGCGCCACTATCGTCGAATTTCCAGTGGATTGAAATACAGTATTGGATCGGAGTTCTATTAGGTTATCCAAATACAATGCTAATATACAACAAATTTAAAGGTAATACTTTTCTTGCTTATAAATTATTTAGGCCTATTAAACAAAAAGAAAGAACATTTTAATAATGTTTAAATGCAAATTAATTTTCAAGTATTTTCTGAGTTTTTAAAGTAGCTTACAAATATTATTTTCACGGTTTTGTGTGACGTAATTTTTACATATTTTAAAATATTAAATTAATCCCTCTCAAATTGTGAAATACAGATTTTCGTTCAGATTTTGAAAAACTTGGAGGTATGGCGAACCTTACATACAACAGGTAATTACCATTGAGAGGAATTTAACTGTACGTTCACCACCCACATGTACATTTGAAAATATGATATTGCTCAATAACTTGTAAAATAGTGTACAAATTCCACATTGTTTAAAAGGCTGTCTAATAATTTTTAATTATTAACCTCTTATTAGCGATTTTCAATAGGAAAAATGAGTTATTGCAGTGGCCCTTAAGGCAATACCCAAGGTTGGGAGTAGCAAATGGGCATCGATCATGGTCCCCAGAACACGTTTAGGGGTGTCATTAAAAATCATATATACACATGTTGGTTGTCTATGCCGCTCGGACGAGTTCCTTAGCCAAAAAAATCAGACAACCGGAAGCACGTATTTTAACCAGAAGTAACTGTTTTTCGCAATTTTTCCTACGAGAATAAATGTTTTTTTAGAGTTTTATCTACAAATAAAATTGTAGGATGTTATTCTGTCTATTTTTTTACGCGAACTTACAGCTCGCTTGGTTTCTCCAAAATCGATCAAAACGTGAAATACTATAAAAGTACCCGATTTAAAGCAACGTGGTGGATTTTACCGTGGGGTTGGCGTGTATTGAAGATACTTCCATTACGGGGGTTGGCGTGCGAAGCACACAATGCATTGTGTATTGAAGAGACTCCCATTACGGGGGTTGGCGTGCGAAGCAAGCAATGCCTTGTTTATTGAAGATTCTAAAAATATGCGGAATGGCGTGGGAAGCATTTTTCAGCTATTCAGCATCGTCGTGAATAGACCTATTTCCCAAATTGTCGGTTGAAACCCTAAAACATACACCTATAAACTTAATTTTGGAAATTTGTTCAACTCACGTCAGCGGTTCAGCTGAGTGGTCGAATTATTAATCACTTGGTGTGATAGTGTTGTGTTTCGAGAGTAAATAACTAAATTGTTTTACGTTTGAGGCAGTCATCTAAAAACGCAACTTTCAGTTTGTCAAAACATTTTTATTCCAAATGCTACTGTAACAATATTTAAATGTAACAATCGACCTGTTTATACATTTGAAAAACCATACCCAACATAAAATTTACCTTTTGAGGTATTGGTTGAAAATCCTCCCTCCTTAACCTTAATAGTTTCGTTGAAGTTCTTTAACTTTTGCCTTTGCTTGCTGTAAACGAAGTACTGATGATTGTTAGGCCCTATACCCGGTGTTGTTCGTAAGCTAATTTGACGAAATAATGGAATGAATATTGGATGAGTGGCGTATAATTTCTTTCACAATCAACTAGATGTTGAGTAAAAGGAAAACTTGTGTTTTTGACATTTTCAATAAATAAAATGCAGACTTTAAGTAAGTGTGAAACAATTCATAACTAACAATTTATGAAACAAGCATACTGCAAACTACTACAGTAGAACTCCAAAGTACTGATGATTGTTAGGCCCTATACCCGGTGCTGTTCTTAAGTTAACTTGACGAAATAATATAATTAATATTGGACGAGTGGCTTATAATTTCTTTCACAATCAACTAGATGCTGAGTAAAATGAAAACTTGTGTTTTTGACATTTTCAATAAAATAAAATGCAGACTTTAAGTAAGTGTGAAAAAATTCATAACTAACAATTTATGAAACAAGCATACTGCAAACTACTACAGTAGAACTCCAATTATCCGGATTAATTGGGCCGGACCCGATCCGGATAATCAAAAATCCGGATAATTGGATTTTTCTCGAAAAAAGGCCGTTTTTAGGAGAAAAACGTAAACAAAACACAATAGGTAACATTTATGGTATTTATTATGAAAAAACAATATCAATGACAATGTTTACATTACGTAATATTTATAAACAATACTAAATCACTGTAAAATTCATTATTTTTTCAACATACCAGGCAGAGTCAGCTGTTTTGCTATCTTAAATCGATTCCGCGCCGCCAAGTCTCGCATCCGTTTGACTTATGTTCTTATTAAAATCTCATCCGGATAATTGGCGATCCGGATAATTGGGGATGCCTTTATTTAGTCCAGTTTTCAAATGGTCCAGGTCGCCTAAATAGTGAGGAGTTATAATGTAGTCAAGAGTTTCAAAAAGTCCAGAACGTTAAATTGAATCTGGACCAAATGAAGGCTAGTGTGTATTAAAAATATGTACTGGACTACAAATAGTCCAGGTTTTAGAAAGAACCAATCAGATAACACATGGGAGGAGCTTAAATATTAGGTTATTACTTCAGGCTAGAAATATCTGTTACAGCTCTGTGACTAATATTTATGACTGTGACTTAACCTGTGACACAACCTATGTCAACTAGTGAACTAGTACAGACGAAGTTCTTGCCATATTTGCAGACAAGTACCGGTATTAAATATACATTTTATAATGTTCCCTTAATTTTGTGATTCAATTGTTTCAAGGCGAACTTAGGCCTATAAGCTTGTTGTTTTTCATGAAAACCAGTTTTTATTTAAGGGATTATGTCACAAAATATTGTTTGCTATTTTGAATCTAAGCTAAACTGCTAAACAAATGAATATAGGCTACTGTGTTTATTTTCAATAATAACAAATATACCGTAGGCCGTAGGTAGATTAAATTTATTGATCACATTTTAAAATGAAAATATAAACTAACTATTCATTATTTGATCGATTTTTCATCAAATTGTGTAATAATCCTGAAGGCTACTTTGAAATTAGCAAAGACATTGCAGTTTTATGTAATTATGCAAAAAGGAACCATTCCACATTGACTTTAAACTGACATAAATTGAATCAAAGTTAACAGTCAATTGTTATTCTGTTTATCGTGATGTAAATCTGGTTTTGGTTTTTTATGAAAGGTATATTTTTTAAAACAGATTAGATTTATTTTGAATAAACTGTTGTAATGTTTATACTATAATTGCTTAGTTGCAAAATGTATAATGGTTCCTTGACTTTTACTCAAAATTGGAAGCAAAAGGTGACCATGCTCCTTGGTTTCTTTTTGTTAAACATAGTTTTTTTTAAAGAAAACTCGACATTGACAGGTTAATAAGGAACCAACAAAAGCAGTTGTCTTTTTTTTTTAAATGTAGGAATGTTGAAAACAAAACAGATGTACTTTTTTACAAGAGTATATGAGACTTGGTTCTTTTTAGTAAAATGCAGAACCCTTTGAGCTGAACAACAAGAAGTCATATCTCAAAATTGTGGGGTTGTTACGTTTTGCATAATTACGTCCAGTTATAATGTTACAAAGTCGTTCATAACCCTTCGTAGGCGCGCAGTCATCCGTGACACCGTAGCTCGCAAGCGGAGTCTCGCTCCGCAGGCCTCCGCATAGGCGCATAATAGATTTTCCGTTTTCACTAGATTTTTGTCTGTGCATTTGTATATTATGTGTATTCTATGCTTATATACATGTTTATATAAACAGCATATCAATATTATCTTATCTTATCTTCTAAAGCGAGAGATAATTGTATGTCTGCTAAATGGATCTGGAATCTCCGTCTAAGGATTTTTCATTTTTTGATTTTATATGGGGCTTTTGGCCACGAGAAATCGATTGGAAATGGTCACCAGTCTGGGAAAATTCGTTTTCTACGTCTTTTTATTAAATTAAAAAGTGAAATTTGTCCATTTTAAACAATACAAAGCACAGCTGATGCAATAATGTTTTCAATGCCATTACAATAATCATCTGCTTTCTTTTAAACTGTATATTTTATTAGAGGTAAGCCTAATGTTGTATCTATTTATAGTTACCATGGCAACGAATACTTCTGCTAAATAAACATACCCTTTATTTAGTTGTTTTGTTATAGGCCTAACCTAAACGATGTTCACGGAAATTTGCAATAATAGTTATTGACGTGAGAGAACTAGGCCCTAGGCCTAAATCGATATTGAAATATTAAACTTTAATTTAGGCCTGACTTATTTCTGAGGCATAGCGTTGAGATTATGGTTAATCCTTTAAACTGTATTTTTATTACAGGTACCGGTAAGCCTAATTTTGAATATACCCTTTATTTAGTTATTTAATGTTATAGGCCTAACCTCAAAACTCAATAAGCCAATATTTATTATTGAAATCATAGCCCTGCTTATAATCGAGCTTTAGCTCGGTCTCCTGGTACTTATTAATAAAACAGGAACTTATAGGATAATAAAACAGGAATAATACATTTATTTAGCCCTTAAAACTTCTTTTACTTTCTCGCTATACTATAGTAGCCTATAGAGAAAGTATAGTGATCGAAAAAATCAATGTTGAGATTTTTGTGAAAATATCCATTTTGGGACCCCCTGAGTCCAAAAAAGTGGTTTTTACAAAATGTATGTCTGTATGTATACAAAGCTAGAGAGAAACTATTCGATCGATTTCAAACAAATTTGCACCAAACATGTCATTTAGGCCTGTATAGATGCACGAAAAAAGATTTTGAAACATTTTTTAAAATAACCCCTATTTGACCAAAAACCCCTAAAAAAATAAGTTATTATTTTTTTAAAGAAAAACAGCTTTAACGATTTTGAAAAAATTGGCTTATTTGGTGCCCTTAATGTACCTTACCATATGCAAAAAACCGCATATTTAATAAAAATTCTCGTTTAACTAATAATAATAACTGATTTTTGGGGGTTTTTCCCAAAAAGGGGGTTGTTTTTCAAAAAATTTCAAAACCTTTTTTCGTGCATCTATACAGGCCTAACTGACTGACATGTTAGATGCAAATTTGTTCGAAATCGATCGAATAGTTTTCTTTCTAGCTAATACCGAATACGGTACTGTAATAATGATATTTATTAGTTAGTTACTCTCTACTTTAATGTATTCCCCCTCCTACTTTAATACAATTATGAAGTCACTGAATCTGTTTAATAATTTAAATATGTTTGTGAGAAAGTATGTGCCAGTTTCTGGTACCGCTTTTTTGTTTTAGCATTGCTTGATAAATGGGACATATACATTATAATTCAAGCTTTTTTTTGTATTCAGAATATCCCAGTTGTTTCAAATTTATTGTATAAAGTGTACGTGTAAGTGATTAATTAGTAGGCCAGTCGGTAGAGGTAATTTTAGACCAAAAGTTCCAGTAATTTACAATACGGCTGATTTTTTTTATAAGTACATTCAAATATGTATATTAACATAAAAAAATGTTTACCAGTCTATCGATTTCCCAAAGTCGAAAAAAAATCGATTATTATTTTTTTTTCGATTATCCTTAATATTTCGAGCTGGGATGAAGATAGAGAAAAATAAAAAATACCACCGTGTAGGGGAGGTATTTTTCAACAAAAAAGGGCATATGTATTTATTTATGAAAAATCTAAAAAGGTCTAAAATTATAGTTTTTTAATTTACTTGTGCTTTTAAAAGTAAATAATGAAAAAGGTTTATACTCCTTGAACTTGTTTGAATATATATATATTTAACTTGTAAAAAAACTTTCAGGTTGATATTTTGAAAATTCTCTAAACTGAAGCCGATTAAAATTAGGTCGTGGGTCCGGTACTCCTAAAATCGAGAAACCCATTGAGTCAAGTGGCTTCAGTTTAGAGAATTTTCAAAATATCAACCTGAAAGTTTTTTTACAAGTTAAATATATATATATTCAAACAAGTTCAAGGAGTATAAACCTTTTTCATTATTTACTTTTAAAAGCACAAGTAAATTAAAAAACTATAATTTTAGACCTTTTTAGATTTTTCATAAATAAATACATATGCCCTTTTTTGTTTAAAATTCTCTGCCCTACACGGTGGTATTTTTTATTTTTCTCTCTCTTCATCGAAAGTAGCTACTTTCGATGTCAGCTGGTAGAAACGAAAACGATCGTTTCCCAAGCTCTAATTTAGAGCAAGGGAAAAACGATCAGCTGATTTTCCCTTGCTCTAAATTTGTTTTCCCTTGCTCTCAATTAGTTTTCCATTTGCCCGCTACGCGCTCTGACGTCGCTTTGCCGTTTATTCTTACAATTTATATCAGCTGTTCTTATTGTTCAACAATGTAAACCGAAAACAGGAATAGGTATAAATGAGTTTTGCTGTGTTGTTATTATAGCGCATGTTTAAAATCTCTCGAAATATGTCTAAACTAACAAATACTAATTTTTGCGTCGTGATGAAAAGTACCGTTCATAACTTGTACCGAAAGTGATTTTCCGGCACTTGCTCCAATTATTCCCGTACTCGGCTTCGCCTCGTACGTGAAACTTGGGCGCGCACCGGAAAGTGCCACTTTCGGTACTAGTAATGAAATATACTATTTTCTCTATCTTCATCATAGCTCGAAATATTAAGGATAATCGGAAAAAAAATGATAATCCATTTTTTTTTCGACTTTGGGAAATTGATAGAATGGTAAACTTTTGTTTTTATGTTAATGTACATACTTTAAGGTACTTATAAATAAAAATCAGCCATATTGCAAATTACTGGTAGTTTTAACCTATACCGACTGGGCTATAGGTTATACTAAATATTCTGATGCAGTGATTATCCCTGAATATTTTGATATGTTGGTTAGAATAATAAAATAAAAATTATAATTGTTTACAGTATGTTAATATCATAATATATATTTATATTGTATTGTAAAATGTTGGTTTATTTCTACTTTATGTTGGTCACCTTGTATCTCATCTTGGTTATAAATGTATAATGGCGATTATAGTGCACTGTGCAGTAGTACTGTCAGTAGTAGAAAGAGTTCAGTGCTAAATACATGTATTTATATAGGCTATAATTTAACCTATAATTGTTTTGAAGACTCAGTTTTTAAGCACAGTACATTGTACATTTATTCTATGAAGGACTTTATACTACGAATTTTCCTACACAATCTTACGATTTAATTTTTTTGCACCTGGCAACACTGCGCCAAAGTGCCATTCCTGCATTCCTGCAATTCCGCCATAATTAATTGCGACTGCCATGGCCCATGTGCCATGTTCTATGTAAAAATATTAAAAACTCGACCGGTTCCTGAAAGTTTTAGTTTACAATACATATTTCATATATTATGTGGAAGCAACACCAACTCTTTGTAAAATTTGACGAATTTCATTGCAGGTAAGTGAGTTTAATTGATGATTGTTAGATACAAGTATTTAGAAACATCTGTTAATCCATACTGTACATTTTAGGTTAAAGCTTTTCAATTAGAATATTAAATTAAACTCGGGAGTTAATCCTAATTAAACGTTAATGATAGAGCTTTTTTGGCCAACTTTTATAATACTATAGCCTAGCCTACTTGTGGAAATAGCATCAGCTGAAAACTTTTCATAAGAAAGTAATTGCCGCAAGTTTACTTTTCCACCCTAGGCTAACCTATGGCAACAGAAATGCAAGAATAATAAATAAAAAAAAACCTGGCGTAAGTTTGCTATTCGACCATAAACTGACCTATGGCAACAGAAATGCAAGAATAATAATTAAAAAAAACCTAAAAGATTCTAACCTGTAGTATTTAGTCACAGTATGTTAACCTGAATTCAACATTTTAACAGAATGAAAACAACGCCGTTGTCTGCAAAAATATTAGGCTAGGGTCAAATAGTAAACTTACGCCAAAAACCTAAAAGGTTCTAACCTATAGTAGGCCTAGGCCTATTTAGTCACAGTATGTTTACCTGTATTCAACATTTAACAGTAGAATGAAAACAATGCCGTTGTCTGCAAAAATATTAGGCTAGGGTTGAATAGTAAACTTACACCAAGTAATTAGTGCCACCAATGTAATAATTTTGTTACTCCTTATTTTAATCCATTTCAGAAAGTGCAAAAAGATATAAAATTATCTCGTCTGAACATTTACATTTTTATAGAGTAGGCCTAGAATATAAGTACGGTAAGGAATTTGATTTATTAGTTTATTGATTCAAATTTTGTATTGTAGGTTATAACATAAACACAAGGATCCAGCAGGATGCAGCTTATGCTTCAAGACCAGGCATAGGCTAAATTTACTGAGTAAGATTACAGTAAATGGTCAAAATGCTAACTACACAGAAAAAGTAATAACCAATATGCTGTCGGTAGTACTGGTAGAAGAGTCTGACATAATATATGAGGTTTTCCCACCTCATGTTGACACCAGTCTGTAGCACCCCTATTCTTCCAGAAAGTCCATTGGGGAAATAGCCTAGTCTCAAAACCTACAGTGAAATAATAGCACAACAAATCAATGCAAAAGGTTTTTATTGGGATCTTGTGAATCAACTTTTTGGCACAACAGGTAGGCGTATGAAAATATTTTATAATTTTAGGCTATATTTTATATTGTTTAAGTTTAGTAGGCCTATCCTCTGAATATCCTAATAGTCTTTGCTAACTTCTGTTCTGTATGTTTGATATGAAGGCTAACTTACCAAAATGTTTCATAACTTGTGCAAAGTTAGCTTAATTTAAGAGAAATAAATCTGAAATAACACTTAAGCCATTTATTGAAGGTAAAATAATTCGAGCATGATGTCCATTTTTTTTTTTGCTTCATATGATATAACTAACCTATTCCTTACGGGATATAATAAAATTGTTAACTTTGATAAGATAGAATAACCCTGACTAGCTCTACTTAATTCAAGCCGGTTTATACTTTCTCATCTTATACAAGTAATTAAACACAAATAAATTAGTTCTACAAAGAATTGAAAAATAATAATTTATTT
>JAGFPH010013838.1:7421-25341 GCA_018207615.1 Philaenus spumarius | reverse complement strand
GTTGTTTAAAAATTCACAAATTTTCGTTTTTTGGTATTTTTTGGTACGGTATTTTTTTAACATATCTTCCAGATTTCTCAACCAATCAATATAAACCTGTGCATTTTCTTTTTGTGCTTTAAAAACTGCGTAGAATGCTTTTTTAAAAATGAAAATCGAACGACGCATTCAAAAGTTATCGTTGTTTAAAAATTCACAAATTTTCGTTTTTTGGTATTTTAGCAAATAAACTCATTTTTAAGCGTTTAAAATTCAAACTAAGCGGGAAGTTCTAGGGTTGGCCTGCACGGTAAACCAATTTCCAGATTTTTTTTTAAATGAGTCTGTGACTGCAACGTAACAATTTCCGTGTTCCTCGTCATGGTTCTGTTCCTTGCAGGAATACTACTAAAGGCGAATAAACAATTTCAGAAATATGTCATCTGCATTATAAGCGGAACCAACTGGTAGGCCTAGATCTGTACGTACTCCATACAATGTTGAAAGTGTGCCTGCATCTGTCCTGCAAAGCCCAAATCGATCAGCCCGGACACAATACCATTTTGAGTTTCAAGGTCAAGTTTATAACGAATTTAACACCGGTTATAATAAAGGTTAAAAGAACCAGCGAGGTTCAGGCCTACACTTTAATAAAAACCTAACCTAAAAGTTAGAAATACAAATAGTTGTTTTAAAGCGTGAAATCAGGTGTTAATGGAAATATTAGAGATGTTTTATCTGTTATTTTATTCAATTTGTTGCTATGGTAATTCATCAGTCTAGGCCTAACCTAAGAATATTTTCCGACTAAATTTACATATATTGAAATAAAAAATGTTTTTATCAAAATGAATTATAACCCATGTTACTTAGGGATACTGTAGATTTGTATCAGTAAATTATTTTTCAGTCGGTTCAGTAGTTCCAGAGATTACCCCCTACATACAAAGAAACAAAAATGCAAACACATTTTACGTCTTTATAATATTAGTATATAATAGGCTATTGTTAACTCTCGAACGAAAGCAAAATAAAGGTACATTTCACATGTATGATTACATTTTACCTAAAATATTTGCAACGAACGAGGTCAACCGTTAGAAGCAAATAATTTAAATGTCATGTTTTTAAATGTAATGTTTTATTCTTAACTCAATATGACTTAGGAGTCAAATGTGCCAAGTTTCCTGTCTTGGCCTTCTTAGCAACTGTGTGAATTATTTCTTTTTAAGAATTATTCCATTTCATCATTTGCAATTTGTTTTCCTTTCTTGCATATCGCTTAAGAATAATATTTAAGCTACCAAATAAAGGCTCTCTAGGTTGAAGGAATTTAGTGGAATGTATATTTATAGGTTAAGTTACCTTATTGAAAGTCGTAATTGACCTAAGTTCGGAGGGTTTATTTTTCCATGTAACAATTTAAATACAAAAATTGGGTCTGCGTCGGACCAGACGGTGGAAGTTATACTTCTTTGGCCATTCAATGGTATATACAGGTAGACTTAATATTGATTTAATATATTTTGGTAAAAACTAGTCGTAACTAACAGTAGCCCTACTATTTTGTGGATAATATTATATTCTTTTATAAAAAACACTAAGCACACTGAAGGCATATTTTAAAATTAATAACCCATTGTTTTCTTCTTTGCTACACACGGTTATGAATACTATCGTTGCATCTGTTTGGTTGGTCACAGTTAGTATACGGACCATGATCAGTGCTCACTTACTACACCCAACAAAATGAATGAGCTCCCGAAGTTTCTGCATATCGTCGTGAATCAATCTGCATATACAATTTTTAATGACTGCCGAAAACGTGTTCATGGGACCATGATCAGTGCTCACTTACTACACCCAACAAAATTAATATTGCATTGTCATCGGTCCTTGATAAATGTACAAAGTTTCAAATCAATCCGACGTTTTGAAAGGGGTGAAAATCACGTCGTGTTCTGGGGACCATGATCAGTGCTCACTTACTACACCCAACAAAATTAATTTGCATTGTCATCGGCCCTTGATAAGTGTGCAAAGTTTCAAATCAATCCGACTTTTTGAAGTATAGGAAAGTATACGAATATACGAAGAAAGGTATAAAAAGGCACTTTCCGGATTTTACTCCTAACGCGTGACGCGGTTTCTCGACCGACACCCCATCCTGATTACAACGGGCGCAAAGAAGTATAACTTCAAAAAGTTTACAAAACGTCAGCTCTCTATATTCAACACAAGTAAAATTATGAATTTTATTGTTTTTGGGGTTGGTATCCCCAATTTTTTCCCTAAACGCAAAAACTCAAATTGCGATGTTTCTAATTCAGTTACGTATCACGAACGAAAAATTGAGAAAAATTCCAGCTGTCTATTTTCACGGAAATTAAAGGTATTTTTTTTGGGACAATTGCCCTACTTTAACTACTTAAATGCAAAATACTGACATGCTTTTTAATTCATTAGCTCCCTCTTTTTCCAACCAACCACTACGCCAAATTTGATTTCGTACACCGTCTGGGCGGGCGTGCATAGTGAATAGCCTACACATACAAATTGGATCATAGGCCTACATATCCACGCACAGAAATGTCTTCTCGTATTAGATGACTTCATAAATAAACGGTATCAGTTAACTGACACAAACTTTCTCCCAACTTACTGTAGTCAAAATAATATTGTTTTTAATCATTTTATTTACTACTTTTTAGAACAAAACAAAAAAATAATATTCTACCTACGTCAATCGTATAAAAAAGTTATTGTCCCAGGCGGGATTCGATAGCGCGACCTTTGAATAACTGGCCGTCCTCGCTACCGTTGTGCTACCCCGTGCGGCCGTCGCCGTGATGCTAGATTGACAACATAAACTTGTTTATTTTTTAACATTTCCCCATAATTATGAAACGCCGAAGTTTTGATAAAAGCGGGTGGTGTCATTTTGTTTGGCATCTTAAGCACTATAAATACTGAAAATTTGATCAAAATCGTTAGAGCCGTTTTTGAGAAATTTGCATTTTTGTCGTTTTTTATTGGTTTTTTGGGGTAAATTACCCTTAAAAATTAAAAATTCCAAAAAATGAAAAAAACGTCTGGAGATATTAGGGTTTAGTACCTACATACCAAATTTCATGAAAATCGGACCAATAGTGTCCCCTCTGGTCGTGTATACATACTGACACACTGACAGACAGACACCACGTTAAAAACACTTTTTTGGGTTCAGGGAGCACCAAAACAAAAAATTCCACTAAAAATATTTTTGGGTTCAGGGAGCACCAACACAGATAATTGCACTAAACAATTTTTTGGGGTTCTGGGAGCACCAAAACAGATAATTCAACTGAAAATTCAAATTCGAACATTTTTACGAAAACAATACTTTCTCCATATACTACGTATAGGGTGGAGAAAGTAAAAAAAACATCAACTCCTATAAAAGCGTGCGTACGTGAGTATCAATATAATATTACAGCTGATTTCACCCATCATCTGTAATACTAAAACAAAACCAAGCGTAGTTTATACTTTGAGGTTATGTTTACAACTTGTATCAAAGTTTGTTTTCTTAAAATTTATGTGGAAAACTAATACAGACTATAATACTTTAAAAGATTTGCTTTGAGGTTATACAATGAAAATAAATACAACCTTCTATTATCAGTATACATAAATATTCATTTTTACAAGTTTAAAGAAGAGAACCTACTCGTTTAGTTTCGGATACATTCGAGCATCTTAGGCTAACAACAGACGAGACACCGGTGTACGGGACACTGTCCGGTGTCCCAGCTTCTCGCGGGGAGAGACACCGTAGAGCCACAGAATCTGGTAGCGCACTACTCAGTGTCTCATCTGTTGATACACATTTAATTGATAGTGCATTTAGTGTCCCATACACTAGTGTACCGTACACCGGTGTCTCGTCTGTTGTTAGCCTTAGTGTAACATATTCCAAGATTAATTCTTATATTCAACTAGTGGACCCGGCAATGCTTCGCTATTGCTTAATTTGAAACTTTGAAAGCCTGTAATTCGTATCCCGTGTAATTCAACATCCTGTAATTCGTATCCCGTGTAATTCAACATAGGTCTAATGATTGTTACACATAATTAATAAAACAACTGATTTGAATCAAAAGTTTAATACAATTTTAGGTTAGGTCTTTAAAACCTATGAAATATAATAATTCAAACAACTAATATTACAATTTAACATTATATTATTGTTACACATTATAAATAAAACAGCTTATTTGGACCAAAGGTTTAATACAATTTTAGGCTAGGCCTATTATTATAAAATCAACACTTTTTTTGAAAGAGTTTTGAATTATCATCATAGTAACCAGAATAACACATTAATAAATACGAATCAGCTGTTTCAAATTTTATATGGCTGCTTATGGGAGGGATGAATTTTCGCATTTTCTACCCTTTAAATTCAAAATTTTGAAAAATCCTTTCTTAGTACGCCTCTACATTATTGGACGGATGTGCCTTCCAAATTTGAAGTCTCTAGCTTTAATAGAATCGGCTCTGCGTTGATCATCAGTCAGGACACTGCATTTTATATAAGAGACTATTAATTTCTTCATTGTAATATTAATAACTTCTAAACCATTTGAACTACCAATATGAAGTTAGAAAGAAATTAAAAGATAATATTTTTATCTAGATTTAGATTTATAATAATGAATATAAATACAATATTTGAACTAATAGGCCTACAGTTTTATAATCCTTATAAATTATATTGTACACATTTACCGAGTTAAAAATCACCGTCAGCATAGATAGGCCTAGATAAAGTCTGATGTTGTTAAATCGTATTTTTTTGAAACTATGTATTTCAAATGTGTATCTAATTAATCTGCCTGTAATTTTTCACGGGGGCTTACTAGTTAAAATACAAAGAACAAACTAGAAAACCTCATTCTTGATCACTACTAAAGTAACTTAAGATGTCTTTGTTCCGTTTAATTATAGACTGACATTTCCAGCTTCTGAGATATATCGTTTTTTAGACAATGTGTATCATGTTAGAACATCTGTTGTAAAGGAGAAAATTGGAGTCACTTAAGGATTACACGCTCAGTGAAATATAAATAACGGAAGCCGTGTACTTAAAGCTTAACCTAGATCGTGAACTTGTATATAAACAGCGAGCCGAGTGTTGCATCCCATCTTTAATAATTTTACTGTCAGTTAAACTAGTTAAACGAACGATAGAGTAGAACAAAGGCAAATGTAGATAACTGGAAGAGCGCTTCTAACCACTGCGCCACTCAGATCTCCCTTAACTTTTGTTTAATACTTTTACTGTCAGTTAAACTATTATTATTAATAAAAATTTTGTTGTTTTTGTATAATCATTCTTTTAATAGTATAAATTATCACAAAACATTTGTCCTTATAGCATCCAGTAACATTTGAAATAACTTAACCTTATAGTTATTTACAGTATATTTTTTTTAAATTTAAACTTGTTTTATGAATTAGTATACTTTGCATGATTACTTATTAAACGTGATTTCATTTCACTCGATTAATGGTTTCCAAAGTAATCGGAATCGGTATTTTTAATCACTACTCCAATGTAGTCGTAACCGTTGTAACGAATACAGCGGAGTAATAACTTAGCCCGCCTTTAACGAAAAGACAAACTGATACAAGGAGAGAAACTTCCCCTACGCTACACGCAGAAAGTGAAGGCCATCATATGAAGTTTGAAATGTTTCCCTTAATGGAAGAGTGCGGGGGGAGAGGGATGATTTGTAACTTCCTCTAAAGCAAAGCAGTAATGTCCCAACTCTATTGCCCGTTCACAGTTTAGTTGATAGCACGGGCCTTATGGAGGCTTGCCATGCTACTACCTGACCTAACTACATCGGCTCCTATTCACTAACACATTGAATTATGCTTATCCTTGTCTCGGTGTTTAATCCAAGATCCAAATTTCTTCATTTCAGTAACATACCTCATGTTTAAGTAAACCCCATTATGAAGTTTAAACTACAAAAAACTAACATTACATTAGTTTTATTCCAATGTTTATTGCTGTGTTACCGTACTATTTCAATTCTAACAAATTGTTAAAATTATTTTCTGAAAGCAAATATATTCTTCCAAATAAAAATTTTCGACCACGCCGCTGAACCGCTGACGTAAGTTGAGCAAAATTTCCAAAATTAAGTTTATAGGGTTTCAACCAACAATTTGGGAAATAGGTCTATTCACGACACGACGGTGCTGAATAGCTGCAAAATGGTTCGCACGTCATTCCGCATATTGGGCTTATCTTCAATACAAAAAACATTGCGTGCTTCGCACGACAATCCCACGGTAGGATCTACCACATGGGTTCGAACCGGATACTTCTATGGTATTTTACGTTTTGTTCGATTTTGGGGGAACCAAGCGAGCTATAAGGTCGCGAAAAAAAACAAAATGTGCAAAATAACACCCAACATTTATATTTGTAGAACTCTAAACAAAATTCATTATCGTTGGAAAAATCTCAAAAAATAGTTACTTCCGGTCAAAAACCGTGCTTGCGGTTGTTGTATTTTTAGGCTAATGAACTCGTCTGAGCGACGGAGACAACCAACATTTGTACCAAATTTAAACCAAATCGGCATTAAAATGCGGCCGCTAGAGTGCGAACACATAGATACATATGTACGTATATATGATTATTAATGACACCCCAAAACGTGTTCTGAGGACCATGATCGGTGCTCATTTGCTACTACCGACCTTGGGTCTTACCATAAGAGCCACTGCAATAGCTCATTTTTCCTATGGAAATTCGCTAATAATATACTCTCCAAATAATTATTACACAACAGAATTTAGGTCATGACAGATAGTACATCACCAATAATTGCTCTGATGTTCTCTGTAAACTAAAGTTAGTGCTTATTTTTCTCAATCCTTAATTCATTTTGATACAAAATTTTGAATTTAAAGATTTTTCTAAAGTTTTTATATTATTTCAGTTATTACTGTACAATATTCAATCATTTACTGTCCTAAAACAACACCACTTCCAATAAAATAAACATAAAAAAAACTATTTTTTCTCTTTGTATTAATGTTCTACATTATTAAAAATTATTCTTGAAAATATCAATACCAATAAAAAACCATATCAAGGGAAACATATTCCTAATAACTAGTTTAAATGGGTTTTATTAGGTTGATGTTTTCATGCTGGCTACTATCGTAAGATCTCCGTTTCAATAGCATGGACAATGCCTGCCCATGCTATCAACTATACTGTAAACGTACAATATATCTGTATAGTACGTTCAGCGAGTGTTTGCAGTAAATCGCTACCTATGACGGATGACAGGGAAAGACATGGGCAATTAAAACATCTTAATAAATGTTTTATTAAGTCACATGTGTATAAATTTAAAATTCAACTAAAAAAACGCATTCAAAGTCTAAATTTATAGCTTCAAAATGGCCACAGAACACAGCGATATACTGCAAACTCTCGCTGAACGTACTTTAGACGATTAACTTGTTATATTTTGTTTCCCGAATAACAATATTTTAACTACGTTGTTGTATCTGCATTTGATTCCCAATCATACTGCTTCCTATTAGTTCAATCAGTCAATAGAGATTTGTTATGCTAAAAATTTGTACAGCAAACGGGTTGCTTTATGACTTTTGAGGAATATTTCGTAAGGGGAGGGTGACGTAAGGTCGGGAGAAGTAAATGAGCACCGATCATGGTCCCCAGAACACGTTTTGGGATGTCACTAAAAATTCAATATATATCTATACTAATATTATAAAGAGGTCAAGTTTGTTTGTTTGTATGTAGAGGTAATCTCTGGCACTACAGAACCGATTGTAAAATAGTTTTACTAATAGAAAGCTACACTATTCCTGAGCAACATATGCTATAATTCATTTCGATAAAAACCTTTTTTTATTTCAATATTTGTAAATTTAGTCTGAAAATTTGTTTTAGGTTATTAGGCCTAGAATGATAAATAAGCACATGTATTTACATTTATTACCATAGCAACCAATTGAATAAAATAACAGACAATATAGCTGTGTGCTCCAATATTTCCATTAACAGCTGATTTCAAAAGTTGAAGCAATTATTTTTGTATTTCTAGCTTTTAGGTTAGGGTTTTAAAGTGTAGACCTGGCCTCGCTGGATCTTTTAACCATTATTATAACTGCTGTTATTTAAACATTTAACATTATTTATTATCTTAGATTTGAGGTTATTATTAATCCTACACCTTTATTTTAAAGAAACCATCATATACTTAATACAATAAGGTTTTTTTCTGTTACACCCCTTTTTTATCCGTCCAACTTAACAGATTTTTACGATTGTGGTGTCATTTTAAAGCTTAAGATCTAGCGCACCTGCGAATGGTAATTAAAAGGTCATTTCGTTTAGGGCTGCGTCCCTCTAGCCTTTTATTTATTTATAGAGGGCCTTTTTAAAGGTCCAGTGCTGAAAAACTTGCATTATAACGGTTTTAAACGTCATTGTTAACAGCTGATTACCTTCAGATGATTTTTTAACAAAGCCAGATTGTAAGCAAAAATAGATCATCTGCAACTGTTAAGAAGAGAGCTTATGACAATTTTTAATTTTTAAATACACTACTTTAATTTATAAATTGTTGCCTAATAATTGAGGTAGGTAAATCACTCTTAATGGCAAAGACTATAAAATCGACATATTATAAAAAATATTGTAAATTAGTAGTTTTATTTATCTAAAAATTATCTTAACCCTATATCTGGCAATTAAAAGTAATTGCACTATAATTGCATGGCATAATATGTGGGTTTTTTCAGGTAAAGAGTATAGGCCTAGACTAAGCTATTTTTATACCATACATTATTTTTATTTTCTTATTGTTATTTGTAGCCTACTATAAACATTTTTTTTAACTTTGAATTTTGTTGGACTAAAGAACTTTTAGGTTTGTTTTACTGTAATAGCCTACTTTTCAAATAATTTGTTATTTATATTTTACTTTTGATTAGGCCGAATTTTCTGCTATTTTGGAAACATATATTTTATTTTAATGTTCATTGTATGGTGTCCAAGTCACTTTGATTAACAAATAAATTGTAGTAATAAATACCTGGTTTTTGTTCCGTCATGTGACTTCTATTATGTCTTGTTTTAAGACGCGTTTCGGAGTCGGGACTCCATCATCAGTTATCTCTCCGTAGAGTTCGTCAAAACATTAAAACATATACGAACACGTGTAAACACACACAAAAAACACATAAAAATACACACTTAATACACAACATAATTTTTCACGTGCGCACTGTAGCATGGTCCGCGGACTAGTGATTGCTGCGGTGGGTCCAAAGTTGAAACTATGAGGTTGGTCTTATCAGTCTATTGTATCTCAAAACTGTTTCAAATAATGAGTTGGATTGGAAAGATAATTTTTCATTCAGTATGGTATCAGGTGACTGTTTGAATGCCTTGTAAATTTCAAATTCTTCAGTTGCATTCATCAATCGTCCCTTTTTTAGAATATGGAGTGGTGTCATGTTTGTTTCGAAATCAGTGTATGAGTGATTGCAGTCAATTAAATGTTGCGCAAAGTTCGATCTATTGGCATAAAGGTTATTTTTGGGTAAATGTTCTTTATAGCGCTCTATAAGTGTTCTGCCCGTTTGGCCAATGTAAAAACAACAGCCTAGAGTTGAGATACAATGCAAACATCAGTTCTATACAAGGGTTTCTAATCTGACCGATATAAAATTCAACAACGGCGAATTGACTGTTACAGAAGGGTCTAAAGTACAACATACCTAGATTCAATAAACACCATTTAATACAGGAAGTGGTCAACGCTGAAACTGTTATTAAAGCATTGCCTACTCAACAGTCACAAAACGAAATGAGAGTTTTAGTTAACAATAAATTGACTAACTCATTAAAAAAGACTGACAAACACAATGATTTGATGACCAATTACTCAGCTGACTTAACCAATCTAAAGCACATTAAACACAAACTGGAAAAACATAACGCCATGATAACAAAGGCAGACAAAGGAAACACAGTGGTAATCATGAAAACCGATGACTACAACTCCAAAGCCCAGGAATTTTTCCATAACAATGGCATTGAGAAAATTAAAAAAGACCCAACTGTTAAATATGTGAAAGAATTAAATAGAGCCATCAATAAATGCACAACGGTATTTGATGAAGCCACGCGCCGTTTTTTAAAATCCATCAACGCATCCGCGCCACAATTTAATGGGCTTCCAAAGATCCACAAACAAAATGTTCCTGTCCGACCCCTAATCAATTATACTAACGCACCAAGTTACAAAGTTGCCAAGAAGTTAGAACAAGTTATTAAAAATAACATCAACATAAAGAACAATCGTACCATTAAGAATACAATAGATTTTGTAAACAAGACCAGTAAATTAACAATCTCACAACAATATAAAATAATATCACTTGATATTGTAAATTTATACACAAATGTCCCAATACAGGAAACACTATCAATTTTAAATGACAGTCTTATTGAACATGGTAAACTGAATCATCAAGAAATTGGTGAATTGATGCAATTGATCGATGTAGTTTTAAAACAAAATTATTTCACTTTTAACAATGAATTCTTCGCACAGAATGAAGGACTAGCAATGGGTTCGCCTTTATCAGGTTTATTAGCAGATATCTACTTAAATTATTTTGAAAACAAATTTTTACTCTCTAAACTTAACAAACTTGAAAATAACATAATATTTTATGCTAGATACGTTGATGATACCTTCATCGTATTCAATGGCACCACTAGACAAACTGAAAAACTTAAAAATTATTTGAATTCTATTAACCCCAAATTGCAGTTTACTATGGAAACTGAATAAATTTTCTTGATGTAACGATAACTAGAAAGTCCGATAAATTTCAATACAAAATATTTAGAAAGGAAACTACAACGGACATATCAATACATGCTCAGTCACACCATCCATTCCAACAAAAGATGGCAGCTTACAATAGTTTTGTGCATCGACTCCTATCCATACCACTCGACAGTGAAGATTTCACAGAGGAATTAAACACTATTAAACATATTGCCCAAGCAAACGGTTTCAATAGCCTAATAATTGACAAGTTAATAAGGAAACATAAGAAGACAATAACAAATAAGAAACGTAACATTATAATGAATGGAACGGACAAAAATAAATTTGTGGCCACTGAATACACCAATATAATGCCTACAATTCTAAAAAACGCATTCAAAAATCATAACATCGTCGTCACTCACCGCACGAATAACAATATACAAAGGATACTACGCAGAAAAACAAGTATACCTACAGATAAAAAATCGGGTGTTTATAAATTGGTTTGTAATGATTGTGATTGTTTTTACATTGGCCAAACGGGCAGAACACTTATAGAGCGCTATAAAGAACATTTACCCAAAAATAACCTTTATGCCAATAGATCGAACTTTGCGCAACATTTAATTGACTGCAATCACTCATACACTGATTTCGAAACAAACATGACACCACTCCATATTCTAAAAAAGGGACGATTGATGAATGCAACTGAAGAATTTGAAATTTACAAGGCATTCAAACAGTCACCTGATACCATACTGAATGAAAAATTATTTTTCCAATCCAACTCATTATATGAAACAGTTTTGAGATACAATAGACTGATAAGACCAACCTCATAGTTTCAACTTTGGACCCACCGCAGCAATCACTAGTCCGCGGACCATGCTACAGTGCGCACGTGAAAAATTATGTTGTGTATTAAGTGTGTATTTTTATGTGTTTTTTGTGTGTGTTTACACGTGTTCGTATATGTTTTAATGTTTTGACGAACTCTACGGAGAGATAACTGATGATGGAGTCCCGACTCCGAAACGCGTCTTAAAACAAGACATAATAGAAGTACCATGACGGAACAAAAACCAGGTATTTATTACTACAATTTATATATTTTATGTTTTTGTAAACTACAATAACTTGCCTAATCTTCTAATCAAATTATTTCGTACATTTTATAACAGCAGTTATAATAAATATTAAAAGAACCATTAAGGCTCAGGTCTACACCTTAATAAAAATCTAACCTAAATGCTAGAAATACAAAGTATGAAATTAGCTATGAATGGAAATTAGTTAAAAATGGAAATATTAAAGCATACATCTGTTAACTGATATTTTATTCAATTGGTTGCTATGGTAACAAATGTTAATACATTTGTTGATTTATCCAGTCTAGGCCTTACCTAAGAATTTATTCCGACTAAATCTAAAAATATTGAAATAAAAAATGTTTTTATCGAAATAAGTTTCAGCCTATGTTACTCAGGGTTAGTGTAGCTTTTTATTAGTAAAACTATTTTTTCAATCGGTTCAGTAGTTTCAGAGATTACCACCTACGTACAAACAAACAAACTTTACCTCTTTATAATATTAGTATAGCTATGTGTACTATGTATTTGTATATTTATGACAACATTAGACTTCAATTTATGCCTTTTGTAAACAAATTTTGTGTTTTTATGAACTTTTATCCTCATGGAAAGACGAATAAGACTTTATAAAAGATACAAAATATATATATATATATCCAATAATTTATATATTTACATTTGAACTGATTTTTGTAGTAGGCCTACAAATTATTATTTATAATAATTTATAACAGATAAATTATAATAATAATAATAATTTATAATTATAATAATTTATAATTTATAGTCTAATAATTATTATAATTTATTTATAACAGATAACCAACTTTATAAAGTAGAGTTCTTAAACTCATTAAACCCGTCTGGACTACCACCTCACAAACTAACACTCAAGAAAAATGCAATAGTAATTTTTAATCAGGAATCTGAATTCGAAATCAGGACTTATTAATGGTGCCAAAATGGTAATAACTCATTTAGGGGAACATATTATTACAGGAAAAATAATTGGTTCTGATAAAACGTGCATTACACCCCGAATAGATTTAACACCATCAGACACAACCATGCCCATTCAAATGGTTCGAAGACAGTTTCCAATAAAGCTTGCGTTTTGCCATAACGGTAAATAAAGCGCAGGGCCAAACCCTTGACAAAGTTGGTTTGTATTTGCCAGAACCTGTATTTTCTCACGGACAACTTTATGTTGCTTTTTCAAGAGTTAGACGATTTTCCGATATGATAGTGTCAGTTAAAGAAACTGTTAAGCAAAAGGTAACACATGATGGTGTAATCACTTCAAACATTGTAATTAAAGAAGTTTTGTAATACAAAATGGTAAGTTTTTACTGTGAAATAGAACTTTTCTTATTAAATTTAGAATTTAAATTGCATGTAAAAAGGTTAACTTTATTAATAACTCTGTGAGTTTAAAATCATTTAACTTTTTCAAATTGTTGGTGTCTTTCTCACAAACAGAAAAAAAATATTAAAAAGCGCAATTTGCGCACGGGCCCCCTAGTAACATATGTTTTTAGAAGGTTCCATTGGGGTTTGGCGTGCGGAGCACGCATGGGTCTCCCCTAGTAATGAATATATGTGTTCGCACTCTAACGGCCGCATTTTAAGTCCGATTTGATCCAAATTTGGTACACACGTTGGTTGTCCAAGTCTCTCGGACGAGTTCGTAAACCATACGAATCCAACGACCGGAAGCATGTTTTTTTACCAGAAGTAAATTATTGTTGAGATTTTGGGTACTAGAATGAAACTTTTCTGAAGTTTTTCTCAAAAAATGAATGTAGGATATTATTCTGCACATTTTTATTATTTTGCACGAAATTATGGCCCGCTCCGTGCCCCTAAAATCCATTAAAACCTAAAATACTATTTAAAGTACCCTGTTTAAATATAAGTGGGAGGCATCTTCTGATCCGAAGCCTGCGGCCAAATTTGTACGCTGCGAGCCAAGCGAGTCTTTACGCTGCGAGTGCAACGAAGAAGCACCGGAGGCTTATACGAACAAATTTCGTACACACAGGCTTTAAAATAAGACTTTGTTGGTATTTATCGGTGCATTGGTGAGCCTCTCCACCACTGGCTAGTTTACAGCAGCGGATAAATTCCCCCACCAACAAAACTTCGCTACACTCGATACAGAGCGCCCATAAGCCGTACTAACCAAACGACAGTCTCAGCCAACTAAAAACCATCAATTCCCATCAATTGCTCGGACAGTTGACGCAAAACAGTTGATGTTCCCAGTAATGGTAGTAGCATGTATGTATCAAGTAAGACCTGTACTGCACGGTGAACGTGGAATTGAGTGCAGACTCCGACTGATTGGTCGAGCGATTATGGGCTTGTGAAGGACCACTTTTAACACACTTCTCATCATTTTCACGGAAATCGGAAATGAACGTTTTGAAGCTGGTAGTCTCTACTTACAGAAATAGTTAGAAAAATTTTAATCAGCCTTTACAGTTCCCATTTGTGCATTTTTCAAGTTAACGCTGTAAATTGTTTAAACGGTTATTATGAAAAATCAATATATCCGGCAGAGCAAAACTTGTTTATTGTTAATCTACACGCCACCAACGGTAATTTTACACAATTCCAAATCTTTAACTTTTAAAATGTCGAAATTGTAAATTTTAGCAAAACAATTTATTTCCCGTGGTTTTCCAGTTTTTTCTCAGGCAAAAGTACACCGATCAAGACTTATAAAGTCTCATTTTAAAGTTTGTACCGAATTGTACTCAATTTGAACCGAACTGAAAGTAAAATGCGGCAGTTAAAGTGTGAATACATATATGTTTTTGATAACACCCTAAACTGTGTTCTGAGGACCATGATCGATACTCATTGACCCCCGGCCCTTAGGTCTCACCGTAAAGGTCACTGCAATAACTTATTTTTCCTATCAAAATTCGCTAATAGAGATTCACTTTTATTGATACCAAAAAATGTAAGTTAGAAAGCATGTGTTTTTATTTCGTGTATTTCAAAAACTATCAAATTTGATTTCATTATTTGGTACTTGAGATTCGAGTATTGTATTTTCCTGTTTTTAGGTTCAGATTATTCCTATTAATTTCATTAAAAATCCCGGTTGTTCGTACGTTTTATTAGCGAATTTCCATTGAAAAAATGAGCTATTGCAGTGACCCTTATGGTAAGACATAAGGTCGGGAGTACTAAAATGAGCACTGATCATGGTCCCAGAACGATAATGGTCGATCAGCGTTTTCAAGTGTCATTAAAAATTATATATATTTAACATATGGAAGGTTCGATTGGGTGTTGGCGCGCGGAGCACGCAGGGGTCTCCCTAGTAATAAATATATGTGTTTGCACTCTAGCGGCCGCATTTTAAAACCGATTTAGTCCAAATTTGGTACACACGTTGGTTCTCTACGTCGCTCGGAAAAAATGCAACAACCGGGAGGAACTATTTTTTTTTTTAATTTTCGTACGAGAATGACATTTCTTAGACTTTTATCTGAACAAATTAAATATAGGATATTATTCTGCACGTTTTGTTTTGTACACGACCTTATAGCTCGCTCGGTTCCCCCGAAATCGATCAAAACGTAAAATACCATAAAAGTACCCGGCTCAAATACACGTGGTAGATTTTACCGTGGGCATCTTCTAATCCGAGCCCGATGGCCGAGTTTGTACGTTGTGAGCGAAGCGAAGCTCATAACCCGAGGCCGTTAGGTCGAACCGTAAGCTGGGAGTGGAACGAAAGTCGCAGCTGGAGGCTTAGGTGCAAACAAAGTCTACCAACATATTTCGTACACCCTGGCAGCTGTTCAGCGCTATCGTGAGTAGACCAATTTCCCAAATTGTTAGTTGAAACCCTAAAACATATAATTTAATTTTGGAAATTTGCTCAACCCACGTCAGCGGTTCATCTGCGTGGCCGAATTATTTATTGTATATTTTTGTTTTTCTGGAGTTATCGCTTATAACGTCTACAACAAACTCATAATATCAACACGAACATAATTACACTACCGGATTCACAGTAAATCAAAGCAAGCTCTGTGCGCACGTTACATCACAGAACGTGACCATCTCTCAGCTGGTGCTCCAGAATAAATAATCCGGCTTTAGTTATTTATATTCCATATTACTTCCATTGTTTCTGACAACCCTTTGAGAACCTTTCATCCCCTTCGATCCACCAATCACAACTGTTGCCCCTACATCAAAGTTTACTGTAGTAGAAGAGATCCGATCTTAGATTTATATTTCAAATGTAGCCCGTGCGTATGTTTATGTAGACCTCTTGCAGGAGAATATTTATTTTGTAAATCATGTATTTTGTAGATGACATTCTGTGGTACAGTGTGCTAACACTAATCTACTATTTAAATTATTTATTTCTATAGGATAACAAGCTGTTTATCAAAGACTATAAATCCTATCGCGTTGACACTTAAAAGTATTCTTAAAGACACAGATTTTTGAGGGAAGTCACCGGAAGTACACCAAACAGTGGTTGAATTGCTTTAAAGGATATGACTAGTACCTGTTCTTTAGCTTTCGTTTATTTTCATTACTATATTTAATTAAAAACCCCCAATGGACGTACCAATTCAGCGCCTTTGTGAGTAGACCAATTTCGAAAATAATTGAAACAATAAAATGTATAAACTTAGATTTGAAAATTCGCTCAACTCCCGTCAGCGGATAAGTTGCGTGATCGAATTATGTTTGACTTCCGCCACGTGCACACGATATTTAATTTTGCAGAAAGCTTCAATGTACAGTTAGTAGATAATGAAATTCGCCCCGATGTTTTACCGCTATCAAGTGACTCAACTTTTATAATATACGAATTATAATTTAAGTGTTCGTTAATGATTTCCTGCAAATTACAAAATATTATCTTCAAAATTCGATGAAAGATAAGTTTATTGAAGAGGTCAATATGGGAATATTTCGTACTGGTATTGCACACACTTAAGGGTCTGCTCCAGTAAACGAGAAAGCAACCGGAAACGCTACCGCTTCTCACTGTATCCCTATCTAAACAGTGCAATTTCTTGCAGCTGAACGCTTTGACATTGCCTCATTTCAAACCATTTTATAAGTATATCTTTTGTAATTGAGTGTTGAAAAAAAAAACTGAATATTCTTTATAAAATTTCGGATCCGGCTAGCAAATTATGTTTCGTTATTAATTTGTTATTGTGTTAGGAAAAAAGTTCAAACTTTGTATTTACAAAATGTCAATTACATAATAAATCAAAAGAATTTTTAAAAACAACTAAATTGCAAGACGGATGCGTATTGTGACTGTGCTTAAAATGAGACTTTGCAAACAATTTTATGATACAAAATAAACGAAATAAATGGTTTGAAATTTAACATTGCTCTTATGGGATAACAATCCAAGATGGCCGCCAATACAGATCACACCGCGGTCACACTATGTCACGTGACAGACGTACACTTCACACCGCCACAGACATCTGTCAGGTATTGGGACTTCGTTTTCAGCTCTATCAAGTCAGTTCAGTTGCTGTTCTACTGTTTACACTATATATATATCCCTGTATGTATCATGATTTTTGTATATATTATGTACATTATTTTATATGTAATTCTTTTAAAGTAATTTCTGTATAAAAATAAAGCCAGTTTGTATTAAACATGCCTGTTTTTTTTTTGTTTTTTTTAAAGTGTTGGTTTTTAAACCTTGAGAATTTTGTTCTAAGTTGAATTTGAATTTTACATTGAAGAGTAGACATTATAAAAATGTATGCTAATATTATAATTATCATATTATAATATTATAATTATTATATTATATATGATATACTGTAATATTTTTTGGCGATATATTGACTTGTGTATTTTGTTGACCTTTATTCTCCTCTAATGTTAATACTGAAAAATAAAAAATAAATTGTTTATAAAATATAAAAATATAAATCGGTC
>JAGFPH010013836.1:0-15257 GCA_018207615.1 Philaenus spumarius | reverse complement strand
TTCTCGTTTATAGTTCCTTGTTTGTTTTATTTATACGTTTTAAACTTGTATTGTTTTGTAAAATATATCTTTTATGCAAGCATGTGGAAGTGAAATATTCCCTCACCTTAACAAGAAAGTATTGGAAAACCATTTGAATGGTAAAAGCTTCCCAAGCCGAAATATATGTTAAGGTATCGACAAGCTCTTACAAAATAACGGGACACATATCGTTATTTAAGTCATAATAGCGTGTTTGTACGTACAATGTAGGTTTTCAGTATCTGAAAACTTTTAAACACAACTATAAAACATATGTACCATACAATTATTCACTTGAATTCATATGTAAGTAAATTATTGTAGTTAACTCAAGAATACTTAAATAACTTTTATAATATGACAAATGAAATAGCTTTATTTGAAAAAAATATATTTTGTTTCCTAATCAGCACAAATATATATTAAAACATGTACAGAGTGTCTAGAAAATATTACCCCAAATTTCACCAGGCTGATTCTATAGGTGAAAGTAAAACAAATATTTCAATAAACATACGCTTAGGAAACGCTTAGTTTTCAAATAACTTTTTATTTTACTAAGTACCTAATATATTGAGCTCAAATGCGGTGTACATATTTGTTACTTAACCTTCATAACCTTGTACAAAAAACCATAACTTCTTTTTGTAAATTTAACAAATGGAGGCCATTTGAAATTTTTAATGTCATATATCTCTAAAACCCCTAAATTTACAAAAATAAAGTTATTTTTTTAATGACATACAAAACAGTGATTTTATTTTTGCCGTAGTCTAAAAGATAACCGAGTTATTGTGTAAAAACTAAAACAAATCACTGGAATTAAGGCCATTCGGTGGAATTGGGCCACCAAATATATATAGTCCATTTTCTTGGTACATATTACCAACATGGGTTCTAACATCCACACATAAATATCCTGGTGTCATATCCATCATGAACTATAAATCCAACAGCTCATCGAGTGGGACATTCTCAAATAAGACTGGAAGATCAATTGTCAAGAAATGCAAGTAACGCTCACCTAAGGCTTTACACTGTAAATTTGTGTATGTTAGACAATTATATACAAAACATACTTTTTGAGTCACACTGATTTAAACAAAAACCCGAACCACAAAACAAGGACAAAAACAATAACTAAACAACTAATTGTAAGTTATGTTTAATACGTTACCCTTATGTACATTTCGATGACATGGTCATCATCCTCACAGGGTTTTAACACTACTCGTTTAGGGTTTAAAAAGTATTTGTTTAATACTTTTTGAGTTTTTATAACTTCATTATCTTTTGAGCTACGGGGAATATAAAAACGCCCTTTTGTTAGTCTAAAAAAAATACTCTTTCTGTTTCTAAAGTTAGAATTTGTATGTATGAATTTGTTTTCTCAAGTTAGTAATTTTAGAAGTATTTGACAATAAAACTTTTAAATTACCGCCATTTTTAAATGTAATGGTTTTTCGTACAACGGTAAAAGGTTAAATAACAAAAATGTACACAAAATTTGAGCTTAATAGATTTTGTATTTCTAAAAATATTAGGTTTTCTGTAAAAAAAGACTGATAATTAAAAAACTAAGCATTTCCGGACATATATGTTTATTGAATTGGTTTTCTTATTTTTACATATAGGCTAAAACTACTGTAATAGCCTTTTGAAATTTGGAGCAGTATTTTCTAAATACAGTACTGTATACAGAGAGACACAACTTCTTGCTACCATTTGTATGCAAACATTTCTAAATAACATTATTACATGTTTATTCAAAGTTAGGATTTTTATATTATAATGTGTTATTTAAATAAACAATAATTATTACATTTGACATGTCGAAACTAATTAAAGGTAATTTCGTATGTTTTGAATAACGATAATTTTTATCATTGTATCATAATTTTTTACAAACTAATTTTCGATATACCACTATTCCAATAATAATAATACAAACTGTAGTCATGTAACTTTATAATACAGTAACAATTAATTATTATGTGCTAATCTTACCAATCAGAAATTGTAAGACTTTAACTTTTAATATTAGTTCAAACTGCCACAGATTTCATATGATTTGAGTAAGCAGCTGAAGCGCTGACGTGAGTTGAGCGAATTAAGTTTATATGTTTAAGGATTCAACCAACCATTTGGTAAACTGGTCTACTCATGAAAGCGCTGAATAGCTGCATGAGTGTACGACCTATATTTATACCTTCGACTCATGCGCTACTTCGTTTTACTCGCACTTTGTGAGTTTGCACCCGCCCTTGCGACCTCGGGCTATGGACTGCTTTGCTTCGCTCGCAAACTCGGCTGTCGGTTTTCGATCAAAAATGCTCACACGGTAAAATCTGCGTGGATTTGAACCGAGTCCTTTTATGGTTTTTTACGTTTTGATCGATGTTGGGGGAACCAAGTGAGCAATACGGTCGCGTAAAAAAATAAATGTGCAGAATAATATCCTACATTTATTTGTTCAGACACAAAGTTTCATTCTGGTACTACAAATCTGAAAAAAACAGTTACTTCCTGTAAAAAACCCTCTTTCGCTTGTTCGTTTTTTATTTTGGCTCCGAGCGACTTAGACAACCAACTTGTACGTGTAACAAATTTTAAACAAATCTTACTTAAATGCGGCTATCAGAGTGCGAGCACATATATACATATGTACGAGTATATAACATTTTTAATGACACCACAAAACGTGTTCTGGGGACTATGATTGGTGCTCATTTACTACTCCCGACCTTAGGTCCCACTATAAGGGTCAATGCAATATTTCATATTATGGAAATTCGCTAATAACGTGCCCAGGAACATAAAAATTAGCAAATTCATGTAACACTATTGTTTATTGTTTTACGGATATTTCATTTCATATATTTTCCAAATAATGTTTCACTTTTTACACACCGAAGCAAGTGTTTGTTCTGTTTTAAAATAATGTAAATTCTGAATCAATACTATGTATAAAAATTTACGTACACATAGAATATAAAACGTTTTCTTTGTACGGAGTTAAAAGCTATTCCGATTTTAAAAGAAATCAATGATAATATAATTAATCAATTCTAGTTGGGGGGGTGGGGGAGTAAAGCAGTGACGTGACGCTGTTATCATTCAGATGTGCTTCCGTTTCCTACATGGGTTGTTCAGGAAACAAGGTTGACTCCGACCAATGACAAATGTATAATCTGTGCAAACTGGGTATTATAATTTAGTTAAGTTACATTTGCAGACTTGGAAAATCGATAAATGTGTTTTCAGTTCACTAAGTAGATGACTATGTTATTTTTACTTTATAATTAAGGTGTAGGATCAGAAAGCAAAGATGGTAAATAATGTTAAATATCCGAATCAAATTATTTCGCATATTTTATAACAGCAGTTATAATAAAGGTTTAAAGAACCAGCAAGCTCAGATGTACAATTAAACATAAACCTAACCTAAAATTTAGAAATACAAATAATTGTTTCAAAGTTTGAAATCAGCTGTTAATTGAAATATTAAAGCAAACAGCTGATTACTGTACCAACGGTAAACATATTTCATTATTATTTAGTATATGGCACTCCCATTGCTGTAAAATATTTAGTATAGTGTGTGTTGTTATTGCGTCCACAGAAAGCGCTGTGTTTCAAAAAGTATATCAAAACACGCTTGTATTCGAATGCGACGTTGTGTGAAAATTTCAAAGTTTTAAATCAGCTGTTAATTGAAATATTAGAGCAAACAGCTGATTACTGTACCAACAGTAAACATATTTCATTATTATTTAGTATATGGCACTCCCATTGCTGTAAAATATTTAGTATAGTGTGTGTTGTTATTACGTCCACAGAAAGCGCTGTGTTTCAAAAAGTATTTCAAAACACGCTTGTATTCGAATGCGACGTTGTGTGAAAATTTCAAAGCAATCGGTGAAGAACTTTAAGATCGGTGGGATTTAAGATTTTGACATTTTCATTTTTATTTATATAGATTTAAATTCGACATAGATCTCAGTAAGTTAAAACTTTCCTGTTTACATTAAGTCCTTAAATGGTTATATCTTTATGTAGCGTCTATTTTTTTGTTTGTAACAAAAAACAATTATTGTTTAACGTCATTAGTTGTGAGTGATAAGAAAGCCCAATTTAAGAATAATAATTTTATGGCCGTATAGTTATCCGTTTGAAAATGTGACTATATCAACTTTCACCTCGACTATCTCAAATATGTATAACTGTAAAGGAGAAAATACAGGCCTATATTTTTTTTAAACAAAATGTTTTTTTTTTTTATTCGCAGATTAGAAAATAACCACATGGTCGAATATATTCCTTGTTTGGACGGTTACGAATAATACGTATACAAAAAGATATAATAATGTACACACGCAAATTTATTAGCGTTAAAACTAACTAACACTGACACTGAAATTTTATTATGAAACAATGGATTATGTCAAATATATCATTATTTACTTTCAACAGCATAACAATGGTTATGACTTAAAAGTACCAAACTTGTTTTATACACAAATCGTATTCGACTAGCGTTTATTATGCCAAATCCATAACTAAATAAACTGTATCAGAAACTGGCATATACTTCTCACAAACATATTTAAATTATTAAACAGATTCACAGTGACTTCATTATTGTAGGAGGGGTAGGAGAGGTGATTTTAAACTAGGAGATTAACTAATAAATCTAGAGTTAAAACTATTCGATCGATTTCAAACAAATGTGCACCAAACACGTCAATTGGGCCTGCATAGATGCACGAAAAAAGGTTTTGAAAAATTTGGAAAAACAACCCCCTTTATGGCAAAAAAAACCACAAAAAATCAGTTATTATTATTATTATTGGCTAAACGAGAATTTTTAGAAAGATACGGTTTTTTTGCACATGGTAGGATGCATTAAAGGCTACAAATAAGCCAAATTTTATCAAAATCGTTAGAGCCGGTTTTTTTTTAATAATAACAGATTTTTTAGGTTTTTCGCCAAAGTGGGGGTTGTTTTTCAAAACCGTTTTTCGTGCAACTGTACAGGCCTACTTGACATGTCTGGTGCAAATTTGTTTGAAATCGATCCAATAGTTTTCGCTCTAGCTTTGTATATATACAGACATACATACAGGCATACATGCAGATACACAGATATACAGACAGACATTTTGTAAAACCCACTTTTTTGGACTTAGGGGGTCCCAAAACGGATATGTCCACAAAAATCTCATCATCGATTTTTTTGCGATCACTATACTTTCTCTATACTATAGTATAGTGAGAAAGTAAAAAGTAGGTCAACGAAACCTTTAAAAACAGTTGTTTTATTTGACTGGTTTCTGAATATTTTTGCGACACAATTAAATTTCTTTTTTGCCTTTGATTGGGTTTTATTTAACTGGTTTAAATAGAAGGAAAATAACAAGTTATAAGAAGATAAAATATATCATAGCGCGTTGATTATTGATTTGACACGAGTTTCCCACATTTAATGTTACATTGTCAGGTGTAAAAACACTTACGATGGGAAACCTTTAGCATGGTATAATCCAACCTGGGCTGCTTTGGCGTGTAGCTGATGGACTTCGCGATCACACTATCATCAACACCTAAGCGCAGTAACATAATACTCACTAACAGGACCACCATTAATCACATTCTATGTTGGTCATCATTAACTATTTAAACAAATATATAGTTCTCACCCACATACGTTTAGTAGGCTAATCAAACTCGTTTCAACGACAAAGTCGACATCTTCAATGATACAGGAGCTACAATTAAAAACTTATAACTAGTTTAACCTAGGACTAAGCTAATCCTGTTCTAGAGTGGGCGTGGTCTTAGTGTATAAAACCAACAGGGTTGTCGTAACAACAGAAAGTGAAATAAAACAAGAAAATAGGAGGGAGAGAGAGGGTAATATTACAGAATGGTGATGGATAAGTATTTAACAGTTATGTAAAATTATTGGAATAATAATCTAAACAATAACTGTATAATAAAGCAATATCAATAATAAATGTTCAATGAGTATGGTGAATTTAAACAATTATAAACACTGAAGCCCCAACCACAAGTTCGGTGAATAAAACTACACGAATTAACTGAAAAAATGTTTTATTGATTTATTCTAGTTCCCTGATGTACATTTCGGTAATCAAGTTACCACCATCGGATGGTTATAAATCTAAACTAATGCTAACAAAAATGATTCTATCAAACTAAATTGGCATTCTCTCCCTTTTCCTTCCTCAGGTAGATCAACCAATCATAAGTGACCACGCCAAGGACTTGTTTCAAAAAACCAGGTAGAAGCAGCAAACTGTATTTGCCCCTGTCCTTGGACATGCCCCCGAGGTAAAACAGCAATAAGTAAATCTAAGTATGAGCTCTATTAAAGAAAGTCAATCAAGACTAGATTGCATGTAAGCAAACAACAAGAAAATGTATTCAGTAATATTATAATAATAATAAACCAGCACATAACAAAACAAATTATACAAAAATGTAAGACAAATCTGCACATATTTGTTTATATATTATTAAAACAGAGTTTTGTATGGGACCTAGTTCATTATTTACTATTATGTTTTTATTTTTACTGATGTATAAAGTTTAAAACGCGTCAAGAGTATTTCGTTCTTTAGAAAGATTGAACTTTCCTCTAGGCAATACTTTGCTATAAACAGCAGATTTTCCGGTCGGTTGTATTTGAAATGCAAGAAATGTTCTTTACTCCTGACTTTTATATGCCTTAATGTTTGGCCTATATATTTTTCCGGATTTCCCCTGTTCGGGTAGGGTTGCCTAGTAACTTCCCAAGGTTATTTTCCGATGTAAGAGCTTCGTTTATATTTACGGGTTTTCTGAATGTTTTTTTTTTGCATAAAGCAGTATTTGATAAAGCTGCAGTATAATACGTCATGTTTACTCATATTTTTTCCCGATTTGTTTGGGATTAGTGTTGATCTCGACATTTTCATTTTCTTGTGGGTGGCTTTCATTAATTGTAATGGTGATTTTATTTTAATTTTATTTTACTCTTAACATAATGTACTTATTACTTAAAATAAATAAATAACTTATTTTGAAAACTCAGCTTGTATTGTACTGTTTGTTAAAATGGTCCCTAGTGTATTGCCATATGGCTATTGTCTAGACACAATTAATAACGAATTTGGCAGTCAAACGTAGTTAGAAAAAGCAAAGTTCACAATATACTTAAATGAATAACGTTTACAGAAAGTTGGCAATGCTTCAGTTTCACTCAGCCAAAACCTACTTTTGACGGAGTAATTATTAAAAGCGTAAACTTAAACTCACTGCATCAGTATCCAAGTCTCAAGTAGGTATAACTAAATTTACCTGCTATCTGTCGTGTCATTTCTAAACATATGATTATACAACATATAATATCACATATAAAACAAATACATTTAACTTACAACACATAACACACCACTAAACCTGGAGAAGTAATATGTATTATGTATTGTGAGTTACATGTATTTGTTTTATATGTAATGTGTTATAAATTGTTAATGTTTATAAAAAATCTGATGATGACACTTAGTTTTGAAACTCTTCACAAACAAACGCGTAGTAAACTTAAAAGAGAGACTTTAAAACGTCTTATATTTTGCTTCCGAATAGAACTATTGATGTACATGATAGGGCTTAAACTAAGCCATCTGTTTAAATATTTACCTTCTCAAGACCGCTTGCAGGGAACGTCCAGCGGAAGGTTGAGGGAAAATGTGTAATTATAGGTTAAGTTTAATATCAAATTAAGGTATTATTTAAACATAAAACATTTTATCGCAACACGCATCAAAATATAAGGGACCCGTTGTAAAATATGTCTGTTTCAAAAAATGTAGTTATGGCTATTACAGAAGTTGGCCCTTTTTTAAAATTAAAAGACAAAGAAACCTAAGTGAAGTCCAAAAATCTGAGAAAAATTACATCGTTGAGCAAGTCTTAAGGACTCTGTATTATGAATAGCAAAAATTTTCTCAGTGTTTGGAACCTAATTACAGCACTCCTGCCTACTTGGGAAAATACAAAAAATAAAATAATTATAAACTATTTATAGATTGACATGTCATGTACCTTTGATAAAATAATAAAACAATATAATTATGTGATTAGTTAGGTACTACTACCAACAACGAACTACTACTACAAATAAACAAATAAATTTCCAATGTTTTCCAACCTACACAAACTAAAGATATTATTAATAAATCATATTCACTCATTTAAAGACAAGTTTTGTTAGGATTTAACATATTATATTACTTTTGTTGTATAAGTACAACGATGTTTTATATTAATTTTTAAATACAACAATCAATATTCTCAACCTATGTGTAAAATATATAAATCCATAAATTTAAAAAATTATTTAGGTAAATTTTAAAATAAATCTCGAACTATAGCTTCCACTCCTTACTAATCGCATTGTGTCCTTTGAATTAGGTCCTGTAACTTCTGAATTTATAATCTCTTTAAGGGCCTTATTTATACACCTTGCGTTAAAACAGCAAAAATATGCACTTCGTACTATCGTGTTTCGGACGCCGTTTTTCAACCTAAAAAGTTGTGAAACATCTTAAATTGTTCTTAAATGCTTTGTGCTTTTGTCTTATATCTCATAATTGAAAGAAATGGATGGCAACTCATTTTAATCAACAGTTTAACTGAGTAAAAAACGATGAATTTTAACGCATTTTTTGGGAGTTTTAAACAATAATTTCCATATTTTAAGCTAACACGTAAAAAAATATAACGCCTTCTTCATAACTTAAAGTAATTTCCCAGATTATTAATTTATAAATAGAATCCGAAACACGTTATTACGAATGCATGTTTCAACGATTTTGTGGCTTTAGTCAGACATTTCGTATTGAAATCATACTGTACACTCGGAGTTTTCTTCAAGGTAAAGAAGAGCGTTAAATATCTAAAAAAAAAAAAACATAGTAAAAACAGAAAGCAACCTGCGACTCCAGCGTAGCGGCGATAGGTTACGCGGACATTGCTCATCATAAATCCATTTAAAACCCGCAATTATTCAAATAGCGTTATTTAAAAAATACCAAACTCTTGGGGAGAAAATTTTTCATGCGAATGGCTTGGTTGTTTTTCGCTATAATTGGTTGTTTTCGCAATAGTGACAACATAAAAAAATATTAAAAATCAATGTTTTAAATTGTTAATAAATATTAAATAAAATGTTTTTCTTAGTTTTTTGAAAAGCCATTTGCATGCATACTGGCCATAGCTTTAAGATGACATATCGTTCATAATTATCCGATCAAAAATAAAGGAAAAATTTTGATTTTAATTTAACATTGGTCTTATGGACTTTCAGCCAACATGGCCGACAGCTAGAGCCGACCCTTAATACGTAGATTTAAAATTATTAATTTCCAAAACCTAGAAATGAAATGAATAAGACAACTTTTTACTAGGGGGGATATATATTTATTTTTAACTTTCAAATATGTTATCCAGGGTGTCTATTGCTTAGGGGAAAATAAGAAAAAAGGTTTCAATAAACGTATGCACGGACATCCTTGGGTTTATCTAACTTTACAAAAAAAAGTTTAGGAAACAAAAGAAGTTATTTTTAATTTAGAAACAAAATTATTATTTTATTTTCCCCGTACCTCGAAAGAAACTCGAGTTATCGGGAAAAACTAAAAACCTAATTTCTTTTAGCCTAAAAACTCGGTTATATTTGTAAAAACAAGGACAAAAGGTTACGTAACAAATGCGTGCACCAAATTTGAGTTCAATATTTTTCTATTTCCATAGATACAGTATTAAGTATTTCATAAAAAAAAAATATACAAATGGTGCATAAATCCCGGATTTCTGGATTTATGTTTATTGAAACTGTATTTCTTACTTTCACCTATAGATCCTGGTGAAATTTGGTAGAACATTCTGTATAATTATAAGGTACCTACAGTGATGATTGCAGAATATAAACTATACGCAATTTCTTTGTATTTTTTTGAACTAATAGTTTATCATATGACGATTAAGGATGTGAACTAAATTACAGAAATGTTAATTTATCACTGTTTCCTCGATGTCACAGTAAGTAGTGAATAGTTGTGATCAGCGATTGGTGCGGGAACTGAGAACAACTAGATATCAAACTAATTCAATTCTAATACCATATTTGTTTTAAAGTTTGCCCTTACTGTTAAATACAATAATTGAAATTAATTACAAAAACTTAAGAAAACAGGTGGAGCTACTTATTCACATTATGGGAAAGTTTAAAGCTGCAAGGTTTCCAAGTTAAGAACAATAAGTGACTGTACCAGATATTAATTTTCAAAACATCTCGAATCGCTGTAGAAGTTTAAACTCTACGTTTACTTTGAAAATAGAAGCAACAAACTTTATAAGTACTGTATCTAGTTACATTCTAGGTCCTTGCTTCCTATACTTTATGGTAACAATATTTGATTGTGTTAATGTATTTTCATGCATTACTATTGTAACATTTAATTACGAATACGATTTTACAAACTAACTGAAATGCACATTAGACTAAAAATATATTTTGTTTACTCTTAATTGAAAGGATTTTTGCCTTTAACAACATTACATGCAAAAATGATTTCGTTCATTTTAAACTAACTTTCTGAATGAATCCAAAAATATAAAATATAAATTAATTAGTATTTCTTTTTTCCTTTTTTTTTAAAGAATTGCTTTAAAAAAATTAAGCAAATTGACTAACTTTCATACAAACAAGCAATTCAGATTCGAAAGCAAAAACTAAATTACAGGAGTTAAGGCTCGGCTCCCTAAATTCAAATCGGCGAAGTTGGGGTCCAATTTCAGTATTAAATAACCAAAACATACCTTCACTATTAAGCATATTTTTGTGTTGTTTTTGTCAAAAAACGAAAGCTGTATTTTTTTTTCTTAACGTAAAATATATTTTGGGTGGTGATTGCTAAGGTTTTTTGAATTATTTCTTTTTGCAACTGAGTAAAAAATTAATAAATTTTATCATTTTTTACTATATATATCATGCGTTTATGAAAACAACACGACGGTTTTTTTAAATGTATTTAGCAATCAACATTCGCATATAACAGTACTTCAAAATGAAACCAAATTTTTAAATTTATTCCACGAATTAACAGAAAAAAATTACTTATTCTGTAGCATTGCTCTTATGGGAATCGGATTCAATATAGCAGACAGGGTAGCCAGATAAAGGAAGGAAAATATCTTTATCAATATGCCTTCATATTAAAAAGTTTTCTGATAATATATTTATTAATAACAACCACACGTAACAGACAGTTTTATTTTCACATAGTTTACTACATCAAAACTGTAGAAGCTGAGCGTGCCTTTTGTTGAAACCTTTCATTTTGTGTTAGTGTATGTATCTAATTATGCAATTTTATTTATGATTTAAATCACTGAAGTATTAAAAAAAGATGGTTGTGTAAAACCACTAGTTTTTCAGGTACTTAACAAAAAAATACAAACAAAAACGAGAAAAGTGGTACAACTAAAGGTATGTAATAGGCACCATAAATAAAATCAAAATACACTGTTATTTACATTAAATGGGATGGTATAGTTTCAGATTCGCAACATAAACATAACCGTGGAAAAATGCTAAGTTCCAAATTCCCTAACAAAAACTCATCCTATCCAAGTAATGACGACTACAATGTGCCAAAGTCAGATCTTTCTTTAGTCCTACTTTCATGTGCAAAACTGCTCTTTTATTTTTATTGCTTAAGGGCGTGCAATACCAGGACGAAAAAGCCCCATCCAGTCCTCTTCAATATAATTTCTCTTTCATCGAATTTTGAAGATAACCTTTTGTAAATTGCAGAAAGTTGTTAATGAACATCTAAACTGTAATTCGTAGGTGACGAAATTTGAAGAAATTCATTTCAAAGCGATCTAAAATACAGTAGGCCTATTTTATTTTTTTCCTAGCGGACCTGGAACTTGTCCTGGCGCACTGCCATGCGCTCAGATTCATAAATATATTATGTTTCGTATACACGTTTTGTTCATTAATTTTCTATTAAACTTCATTTTCTATTTTCATTCAAACTTTTCAAAGTTGAATGTCTAAGAAACTTAAGATTTGACGAAACAAATATTTTATTAGCTCAAAATTACTATCTAGTAATCGGACCGATCATAAATAACCAGTATTCAGATTATAAATACTTTCAATTAGCCCGTCTAATGATCCACTTACTTGTACTACCATATATTCATATTTGTAGAATTTATGGACATTTTATACACGTAAGCAAACCTTAGCCAAATATAATTCAACATTTAAAGTTTCTAACAATTAATTATAAGTTCGGAAACATAATTATTAGTAAATTAAGTTAATACGTTTTCTTATAGTTTTATAAACAATTAATTTAATCCATGTTTCAAATAACGTAAAGTAGTGTTTCAAACTTTTATTAATAAAACGCTCATTTGTTCAGTTTCACAGTTCATTTCTTAATCATAGATTATACAAAAATAGAAGCAAGTTGTTTTGAAGGGACACAGCAAGTTGCTTTACTTCCTGGCCTGTCACTGTTCAGTTATCATTCAAATGCCCAGTCGTTTCCGTTTCCTACTTGGGTTGTTCCGGAAGCAGGGTCGATCCAGCCAATAACAAAAATGTAGGCCTATATTATTTGTAAACTGAATATTTTTCATCGATGGAGAGGGAATTCAGCAGTAGTGATGGGATAATCGAATACTTTTACTAATGGAATAATCGAATAAAATAAAAAAAAACTATCGAATAATTATTCGAAAAATTTTATTCGAATAAAAGCTAGACGAATGAGTCATATTGCCTTGTAAGAGTGTTCGAATAATTGAATAGAAGTACAGTATGACATTCTTGGAATCGGCGAATATGCCAGACAGGGAGGCCGGTAGATTTCCTGCCTTTCCTGGAATCCATTTGCAAACATCCTGTTTACTTTTCCCACGGATAAAAAGTAAGTATTGCTTTCACGTGATCGATTTCCTTTAGTTTTAATATTGGTTTCATTTAGTTAATGTGATTCTGTCTTTTGGCGAGATAAATGTAAGTTTAATAATTCATATTTTTTATTTTTCAATATTATAATATTTATAATTTTAACAAAAAATATATATATTTTCTTGTATTTGAATACATTTATATTTTAGTAATATATTATATAGTATAGGATACAGAAATTTGCGAAATTTATTCCAAAATATTATATCCGAAATTATTATATTACCAATTTATCGAATATGTACCTGTACCAAACTATCGAATAATTGCATGTGAGCCGTGAGCCTTCCTAACACGTAACAACAAACGACATACGGCATAGCATTTCTATTCAATTGCTTAGTTATTCGAATATTCGAATAACCTATATGCCTAACTATTTTAAACCAAATATTCACTATTCACTTGGAAGTTTATTCGAATAATTCTAAAATATTTGAATAATCGTCTAAAACAAAATAATCGAATATTCGAATAAAAATTATTCGAATAGACCATCACTATTCAGCAGAGATCACGTGTTCACTTGGTGTGTGGGACTCCCGAGTCCCGGTTAATCCCGTATAAACCTTAACCCTAACCTCTATTCTTCTGCAGGCAGTACCTGCACTCTGGAAATTCCGGTAATCATAACTTCACGGTAGTACCTCGTGTTTTGCCATTTAGCTTGGTCTTATTTTCTCTTTCTTATTTTTGATGTTATAGTAAAAAAAAATCATTTAGAAAAATATAATTTGAAAACTTTGAATCGAAGCAAGATACCAAGCTCTACATTCGATTCCACGTTCACCGTGCAGTACAGGTCTTACGGGAGAATAGACATGCTACTACCATTACAGTGAACATCACGTTTATTGTCATGTGGGTTGCGTCAATTGACCGACCTTTACCATAGGAGTTGATGTTTTTTAGTTGGCTATTATCGCTGTGACTGTCGTATGGATAACATGGCTTAAGCCCCGTCCACACTTGCAGACTTGTCTGCGGAAACATTGTCGGCCGACTCCCTCTCCGGTGTTTTATCTTGTCTCCGGAGACGTCTTCAGATAATCTGCCAACTGTCCGCCGATAATCGGCCGACAGTCTTTGTGTTTCTGGAGACAAAAGATAATGTTTTCTGTTTCCCAAACGAACGGGAAACACGCAGACTGTCGGTCGATTATCAAAATACTTATACTGTAAAGTGATATTTGGTACATTTTATACTTTTGTAAAGAACATATAACATAACAATTTTGTTATTCTTACTACATTAATAAAATTGTGAGAGTTAGTAATACGTATTTTTACCCCATAGTTTTTTTTTTTTTTACCGAGATAACATTTTAATAAATATTGATAATTTTATTTTAACTTTAATAAGTGACTCATATATGCGTGCATTTTTATTTAATATATTTGTAAATACAAAGTTATATGTAATAATACTGTGTAGCTTAATGGTACACATTTTCTTTTAGTATCACTTATTATTATTTTGGATAGTTTGAAAATGTATTGTAAACTGGTAAATGAATCACCACTTGCTAGGTATCTCAACGTTACAGCAAGCCGGGTGGTTGCTGAAATCGAAGCTCTGTATCGCGTACATTTCTTTGATATCTTTGGCCCAACGAATCCTAACAGAATTTCAAAATCTGTAGGTGTCATGTCATCCTCGTGAAGTTCCGAAAACCTGCACCATCTTCTAATCGGAGGTCAGGTAACAAATTGCTGCCATAATAGGAACTTTCTTCGAGAAGGTCCACCATCGCCTCTTCCTTGGTAAATAAGCCACATAATTTAGAAAGACTGCAAGTGTGGGCGAGGTTTTGTGAACGTTGAATCGAGTGTAGTTTGGGATATTCTGTTTAACTTTTAATGAGATTTACAATGGTGTGTTACATGTCCCACCTTTACATTTAAAATTTTTAACCCCTCTAATCCTCTTAAGTACTCAAAAATAAAGAGAGGTAGAAATGCCAAAACATGTGCCCTTTTATACAACACAATATAAATATACATAGTTTTGTTTACTTATGTTTAGTAAGATTTAATTATGAGAAGGGATAAACGGTCTTTATGAGCATTCTATTTACATAAGCAAGTAATTTCCGAATAAACAATTGTAATATTTTAAGTAATTAATTATTCCCACACAGCACAATCGTGTGCTGAGCATGTGCTCAGTACATTC